>JANEYF010000748.1:0-110911 GCA_029963845.1 Rhamnusium bicolor | reverse complement strand
CTTGTCTTTCTTTCTTTTTCTGTTCTGTGCGTCAGACATTTAACTTGATATGTACGTTATTTTAATAACCGCATAACTCTGGTCATTGCACATTTTCTCGCACAATTTTTGTTTTGTCTCAAGCACTCGAAACATATTATTGTGTCCTAAAAACACCTTCACCCTAAAAGTCTATATTTTTACGTTTATTCAACTAATGTTAGTTTTTCAAATCATTGTACCTTCGGCATTGGTGTTACCCGATGTACATCGCGGGTAGGTTGCCCACCGTCACCACGTGGAGGTGCCCTGGATGCAGACGCACGTAAGATATAATCGCTCTGAATAGAACCTGAGCTTTGAATTCTTTGAAAGAAAATATTTTCTAGAACCATGTACCAAAATACGTAGATTTATCACTGATATACAAAGACTCATGAATGAATGTGCATTGAATTAGGGCATTTCTGGATACCTGACAGATACGCGTACATATCAAGTGAAACATCTGACACGTGGTTATTAGAGTTGATAGATTTTTGGTTAAGTGGGTTATATGGTTATGGGGTTTAAGAGCTTGGGTTTTCAGATTACAACTTCATTGTTAGGATTAAATGCGTTTAATAGCTGAAATTATGTTTTTTTTTTTTGAGGTTATGGCAAAATCCTGATGTTATGGGGTTTCAGAATATCTGCAGGTGTTATATCAATAATTATAGTTTCCCATTTTTGCTATTTCTACCTTGGCACGACTGATTAGATTGCTTACTGTTTTATCTATCTACCTGGGATTCAAAATACTTGTTAATGCTGCCCATACAAGGTATATTGCATATGTTTTTATATCAACAATTCCTACTTTATTTGGAATAGGCTCTTTTGTAAACACTATACTTTCAATGTCACTCATCTTCTCTCACAGACAATTATACACACTTGTACACTTCGTACTTTACAGAAGCAATAGTATCTCAGGTAGCTTATGGTTATTTACAATATTTTTAGAGAAATATTGATTTTGGTTTACTTATTTATTAGTAAATTAAAATCCTCCTAGATTATAATTTAGGTAGATAAATTGAAGTTGTTTCTCCAACATGTATGTGCCGTTAAAAGGGTTATAATTCAGGTAAAATAAATTGTTCCCTGTAAAATATATTAATAAATATTTTATGTTACGTTAAATTATGTAATCAGTTGTTTTGAACATTCACCCCAGATATTAACAGCATTTTAAAGGATTCTTTAACTTAAAGGTAGTTTTAGTGACCAGAAAACAAATAAAATTTAAATTTCAAATTTTGCCTCCCAGATTGTTTCCATTTTGATGCAAATTTAAAGCAAACATTACAAATTTTTTCAAAAAATGCTCTCCGTTTTACATTATTGACTTCTTCCGAAAAGACCATAATTTCACAGACATTTTTTGGCGTAGTATGCGTTTTGCATTACAAATACCTTTTTTTTAGAAAATACATTACAACATTTTGTAAATTCAGCCCCATGTATTAGCTATTTTTAGATATGTTTTCTATCGGAAAAGCGGCTAAAAGCAAAATGTAACAGTTCAGGTAAAGCAGTATTAAAATTTGATCATCCTTTTTCGTGGTGGATTAAATAAAGGTTTATGGTATTTTATGACGTCAGGTAGTTTACTAGGTAAATCAGAGGTATAATTTGATCACCTTTTAATTACGGTTTGCAATAAAGGTTTATGACATTTTACGACACCCCACTATGCCTCCATATAAAACTGTGTGGATGGAAATCACAGCCACTTATTACTTGATGCTCAGTGTGTGCGTATCGTTTTATTGAAGTCAATATTGTGAATAATAATAGTGACAGTGTTTTGTGTATAATAGTAGAATTTGAGTATTATTTGACGTCATATATAGATAAATCTTAGAACTAATAAGTTTAATGTGAGAATTTGGAACGCAACATCTAGCTCCACAGAACTTTACTGACAGAAATCAGAAATTGATATCAATTTTGATATCCGTCCATCGCCAATCGATTGTGTTTAGAGAAAAATTACCATCGTATTTACCTACGTCTAAAAAGGAGTAATTGACATCGTGTAGGTTGAAAATGGGTACCTCTAACGAAGAATTAATGAAAACCATACGATATTACCAGCAAGTTTCGGACAAGTATACATCCTTTGGAAATAATGTAGTAAAAGAAAGGAAAAGGAAGTCTACGACAGATTTTATTGATGATAAAGAAGACCAGAAACACAAATTAAAGAAATTCAAACACTGTAAAGATAGTTCGGTTTCTGAGGATGACTATAAAAAACACAAAAGAAACTCCAAGTCCAGTCGAGACCACAGCTCTTACAAATCGAAGGAAGAGGGAAACGAAAATAAGTCTAGATTAAAACACAGTTCCGATAATAAATCACAAAGAGATTCAAACTGTGACAAAGGCAAATCGAATTCAAAGCACAAGAGCAGGAAGAGCTTCGAGTCCTCCTCAGATAAGGAAGTCAAACATGAGTCTAAACATGAATCTAAATCTAGACATTATAAAGAAACATCGTCCAAGTTAAAAGAGTCGAGGTCTCACTCTTCTCGTTCTGATAAACATGAAGAGAAAGACAAAAAGGAGAGCACGAGAGAGGAGTCGAAAGAGAAATATAGTCGTAAGAAAGATGAGCCACGAAAACATGAAGAAAAACTTAGAAAGTTCAAGGACGAGATGGAAAACGACAAAGAAGAAAAAAGTTCTAGTTTCCACAGACCAGAAGAAAGTAAAATTTCTAGGTCTAGTTTTAATCGCAGATCTAGTTCCGAGAAGAAAAGTAATGATAACGTGAAAGTGGCCTTGCCGGCAAACGCTAAAAAAATTATGAATGGTGTTGACTTTGGTTCGGGTGTCAGTTTCGCAGAGGCATTGGGAATGTGCGATCCATTGGTTAGCAAGAGTTCCAGTAGTAGTAAAAAGAAGTCCAGTTACCTGCCCAGCACCGAAAAGCCAAACAATAGCTCCAGTTACATGAAGCCAGAGAATACTGAAATAGTTAAGACGAATGATGTAAGTATTTATTTTTTTTTTAATAGTTTTATTTGAATTTAAACATATCTAGTAAAATTTCTCGAAATATAATATACGTTTTTCAGGTTCCAAACTTATTGAAGCAACAACCCCTGAAACCACTAAATTTAAAAAATTTGTGGATTACTATCTGAGGTGACATCCAACTACAGACCGACATGCTCCCAAGTCGACATGCAACCTAAAAAGATGCTTACAAAAGATGAATCTCTGGGTCAGTTCATTTCCAAGAAAAACATGAGGTGAGTCTTTTTTGTTGTTACTTTTTTTTTCTAGCTACTGAGTTGGATGTTTGCTCAGTATCTTTAAGTTCCTTAGTTTTTCATGTTTTATTTTTATTTTGTTTTTATTTCAGAACCAAAGTGTATTCTGGCAACAAATCATGTGGGAAAGTTGACACCTTATCTGACCTTCGTATCTTACAGGATAACATCGATGGTAAGTACTTTTTTTTATTGATACATTATTTCAAACATCTATTAATCTCGTTTTGAGCAATTGTTTCATCACTGATATTTTGATTGATTTCATTTTAAACATGATTTTCTTCTGTTTAGCACTGAAATATACTGCAGGTGTGCCGTACTTACAACTAAAGCCAGTGCTGGACAAGGCCACGCCGGCCCAACTTCTTAATATGGAGCACCGCAACCCTTACCTGATAGAAAAGACAGACGAACTTTGGTTGTTGCATTGTCAGAAGGAATTTAGGAATATAAAACGGGAAGGCTTTGAATCTTGGCGAGAAATGTACATGCGATGTTTAGATGAGCGGGAAGCAAAGTTGAGAGCAATAACCGCAAGTATCAAACAATCCCAAGATAAATCGAAACCCATACATACTACCAAATTAGCCTACATTGATTCAGTGGCCAATCCACCTAGGACAATAGCTAAGATACAGGCTAAAAATGGTATCCTCTTTGATAAGAAACCGGCTCAAACTTCATCTTCGAGAATTGCAGCCTTGGCATTGTCTCAAGGTGCCAAGAAGGTAGTTACTCTAAAATCTAAGAAAGCTCCACTCATGGCGAAAACTTTATCATTTTTAAAGAAATGGAATAGGAGGTGAATTAATGTTTTAGTATATTTTGGATTAGACGTATATTCTTATGAATAATGAATTTCCTCTCAGATAATTGTATTTATGTTTTATTTGTTATTAATATATATATTTTAAAAAATCTAAGAATTTCTTTAATTTTCCTTAACCCCTTTACAGGTGGTTTTGCAAGCTAACAGTGTATGTGGTAACTACTGTGAAGGTTCTAGCTCGTGTTACTTTAAATATACAGTGAAATTTATTTTCCGTTTGTTTGATTTTATTTTAAACATGATATCCTTCTGTTTAGAATTAGGATATACTGGAGGTGTGCGTGCTTACAACTAAAGCTGGTGCTGGAAAAGGCCACGCCGGCCCAACTTCTTAATATGGAGCACCACAATCCTTACCTGATAGAGAAAACAGACGAACTTTGGTTGTTGCATTGTCAGAAGGAATTTAGGAATAAAAAACGGAAAGATTTTGAATCTTGGCAAGAAATGTATATGCGATGTTTAGATGAGCGGGAAGCAAACTTGAGAGCAATAACCGCAAATATCAAACAACTCCAAGATAAATCGAAACCCATACCTACTAGCAAACTAGCCTACACTGAATCAGTGGTCGAACCACATAGGACCATAGCTAAGATACAGGCTAAAAATGGTATCCTCTTTGATAAGAAACCGGCTCACACTTCAGCTTCGAGAATTGCAGCCTTGGCATTTTCTCAAGGTGCCAAGAAGATAGTTACTCTAAAATCTAAGAAAGCTCCCCTCATCGCGAAAACTTTTTCATTTTTAAAGAAATGGAATAGGAGGTGAATTCATTTTTAGTACATTTTGGACTAGACATATATTCTTATGAATAATAAATTGTATTTATGTTTTATTTGTATTATTAATATTAATATATTCCAAATCCTTCAGATTATCTAATATATTTAAATTTTATATAGTATGTTTGGAGTTTCCATGGTTAAATAAGTTGGTATTCTTTTATGAAACACATCTTACGGATTTAACTTTTTTAAGATTTTTTGGGATGACACCACAACAAGTTTATAGCAAAGTCACTGCCAACCCTGGCCTTCCAGCAGACCGTATTGTGTATGCCCGTCTTAAAAGTTATTTTATAGTACAGAGTTGCTAGTGCTTATACAAACACTGATGAGCTTATCTCCTGGCGTCGGAGACTGGCCTTGGCAGTTGCGTCTCGTGCTCTAGAAATGTGGTGGCAGCAATTCTTAGAGGTACCAGTTATAATAATAAATTACGTTAGGTTAAAAGTTACCAACTATGAATGTTTTCTGGAAAAACATCTATTTTGCACATATTTATCTTATACTAATATAAACTAACTCTCAGACTCACCAACATTAATTGATAATTATATATCCTCCTAAGATCGACTACAGAATGGCTCCGCTATTAAACTTTGCACAGAATTCATTTTTTCGATAATGAAATTGCCATTCATACACATATACTTACAAAAAAGCTGGGCTAGCTAAAGCCCTGAGCCCATAGACAAAAATAAAAAATTCTCTATACCTGAGCCCTGAAACTAGGATTGCTACTGAGAAAACTAAAATTGTACTAACATCTAGTACAATATTTTCTATATCTGATAGAATGGTACCAAAAATAACAATCATGGTTTATTCTTATATCAGTTTATCTGAAAAAAAAAAGAACATTTAAGTTTTATTAATATAGCTCGTCATCTATGTATGTAGTATGCATTACTGCAATATTGATTATTTTGGACAAAATAATGAATCGCATTGATAGTACCATCTGCATTTGTTACATCCAAAATCCAAGTATATTTGAAATATCCAGGATAGTTTGGGTGTATCCCATTCCAACCGACAGTAATTGTAGTGACGTCATCTATACATAAATAGCCTCAAACTAAAGATAATCCTGAACCAAGGAACAGTTTTAATTCATGCAATACAATGGCAGAAATCTGTTATTACTAAAAAAATAAAATTTGACAGAGAAATTCAAACATTTCCTTATAAATATTGTACTAAAATTGCAAAAGTGGTGCTGATGTACTAAACTATTGTTAATTGTACTAGATCTAATACAATTGTACTGAAAATGGCAGCCCTCCCCAAGTTTGCACTTTATTTGTAAGCTGCTGAACATTTATGGAACAGACTCACAGGGAGAAGGGAAAGGCTGAGTGTGCAGGACCGCGATGGAACAAATTGGTTTGCCGGCTGTCTGCAAACCAGCGTCGATGTCTAACGTAAATAAGAGTGGTAGTGACGGTACCGGGTTGCGACGGCACCGGGTGGCAGCAACACTGGGTTGGGGTATCAGTGTTTTTGGTAAATTAATGTTTATTATATAAATTATAACCAATTAAATCAAATATATTGGATTGATTATTAATACAAAATTAAATACAGCTTTTTTCGTTATCATTTTGGGGGTTGCGCAAAACTGCAAACCGTAGCAAAAGCTGCATGGCCTTGATATCGGAAATAGACCGACGTTAAATAAGTGATTAAAAAAGTCATATATATAAAAACTATATACAAAGCTGATGAATTACCCTTATAATTTTTATATTTTTCATATTTGATGGAAATAAATTAATATTTTGGTATGGCTGATTTGATAGAAATAAATTAATATTTTGTTACGGCTATGTCTGCGTCTGCGTTTCCATACAAATACTATTGGATTTCTAACAATATCAAAATATATAGATATAGGTACGAAATTTTCCGTTAAGCTGTTAAGCATACGTGAAATATCATACATTATAGATAATACCTTCTAGTCAAGCCTCAGGATATTATGAAATTAACATAATTAAATATTGCTGTCCTTTGATAGTGCAATATGTGAGTTTAATCTCCGAAAGTTTGATCATATCAGCCTAATATCAGACTTGGGATGGATAAGGATACACAAACTAGTTAAATCATTTTCTAATATTCATTTATTGACGTTTTCACCAACATATTTACGGGAAAATTTATTCACGAATGTAATGTTAATGTATAGAAAACGTTATTTAATTACTCACTCTACTTTATTTTTTCGGATTGCCTTGTTGTTACCTTGTAGAACAATATCGGTAGTAATTTTAAAGAAATGTCTTTTCTTCTGTTAGAATTGTTACAATACATTTATTTAAACTATCTTAACTATAGTAAGCTCATGTCTTTTTTTAAATTAGTTTGGTATACAGAGCTGCTATTAACTATATATACAACCCGCTCGTTCCTGCTTAAGGAGTTTGAAGTAAATATTTGGAATTTTTAAAAAATACGTGCATCTCATCGCATATGTTTAAAAAACAGTCATTAAAACTAAACATTTATCCGCAAATACGTGCGCATAGAATCCTCTCGACGACGTTAGGCCATTACAATAAACAATACATGGGGCGATACATAATTGCTTTGGGAACAGTCCCTCTCACATGAGCATTTAAGTGACATTCTTCTAGAGTAGTATCAACGCATCTCTTTTCCAACGCAGATCTTACTCATCTGACTAGTATTTGAACTACACCTCAAGTCTTAGGGGCGTCGCAAATAATTGTCTTCCCTGCCTTACCAGTGTCTCCTCAGTGTAGAAGAGGTCACTTTCCACATTATACACATCGATATGTAGAGCTATCACCTATATGCTTGTTGATTCTCGTTGACTAAGTACCTAGTCAATACCCCTCTAAAAAGTATGTGTCCACTATACTTTCTCGTATTTTAAGAGAAAGGAGGTGAGACATCGTTTTGAATGATTTAGGAACCGTGTAATTTTTTCTCACTTCTTGGAGATAAAGACTACTTTAAAGATCTTCAAATTAGTAGGACGTATTCCGATAACAGGCTGATCCAGAAGATTCTCCTTACACTAGGTAGAAGAATATCCAGGCCCCTCTTAAAGTGTTAGAAAATCTCATTTTCGCCGTGTTGCCCTCATATAGATAAAACTCGTTCACTTCCCAGGCTACTGGGATAATGGATGGTGCCATTATCATCTCATCGATAAGCCTTCGGTTTGCTTGTGGCTTCCTAGGGATGTGGACATGGCTCGGTTGTGCTGAGTATAAGTCACAGCAGAATTGCCTCCATTTTATGTAATAATAAGAAGGTTAGTTAACCGTTTTCAACAAGGTAAAACGTCAAGGGATTTCACCCATGAAGGGAATTGCAAGCAAAATGACCTAGTGAAAATATGGGACCGGTAAGAACTAGCCTTTCTGAGAATGCAGAAATATCAACTAGGACACATTCTGCCTAATTGAGTATCTTCCAATAGTCGATGCAAAGGATTTCAATACAAAATTCAAGGCTGTTCCCAGTCAACATCAAACTACCCAAATGTTACAATACATGGATATCTAATAGAGCCTAAAATTTCCCTCTGGTTTTTCAACTCGGTTGAAACATTTTTGAACAAATTTTTTTCAGCGTCAAAGCCTATTTCCATCTGAGCAACTTTACCAATATTTATCCTCCTTATTGTTTGAACAGTGAGCGCAGTTCTGCTGCGATATAAATTGGATTCTACACTGGATTTAGTAAATATATGCAAGAGTCTCATATACTTTATAACATTGAAATAGCAACATCCTATAATAAAAATAGATGAAATTTCTAAGACCTGTTGTCTTAAAAACTAATAAATGATAACATTTTAACTCTGAACTACTGAATGGTACACTATTTTTTTGGTACTTACTTTAAATTAAACTTAATATTATTGATATTGCCTTGAGTTCGAACACTGCAATTTTCAACAATTAAGTTAGTTTGAAAGGAGTAGGAACGTAGAGTTGCGAGAAGCTAACATTTTTTTTTTCGAAAACAGTGATGCAATATTTCTACGATACTACCGATACCCTAACCTAGACATTTTAGACAGTTACAAGCCGCGAGTGACAAGGCGGGAGCCAAGTAGTACAAGCACGGATCTATGGTCGGCACTGTCTCAGATATTTCTGTGTTTTTATGTAAAGTGTTGTTAATTCTGTTAAAAAACCTAAATTCCCATATCTCATGTAAACTAAATAAAGTTATGTGTTTTGGACGTGAGGCTTATTAATCGTCCTACAAAGTGTTTAGTGACGAATAAACTGTAACCTGTGGTGTATCACAGGGTACAGTTTTAGGATCTATATATCGGGTACCCGTAACACCAGGTATAAATATTTACTTCATAATTTTATTGCTTCTCCGTTGAATTAATACTTAAATTATTTATATTTTTCTCTTTAGTTATTCAATATGCATTGAAACCAAGCGATACTTTAAGGCATAACTATCAAGTGTAAATGAAAACATTTTGCAAAAAAAAAGACGATTGAAATTTGGTGTGCCCACCACGTTATTTTTTAGACAATTTATAAAATATTTGAAAAATATGTTTTTTTTTTCAGAATCAGGTGGAAAATATGTTGAGAGATTTCAAATTTAATAAAAAAAATACTGCTTTTTATGAAGTTTCGCCGTTTTGAAATTTTATTTTAAATTTATTTTTCACTGTTCAAAATTCACAATCGATGTAACTATATAAAAAAGCAATCTCTTTGATGAAATTTGAAATCTGTCGACACGTTTTCCATCTGATTCTGAGAAAAAAATGTCTTACTAATATTTTATAAATTGTCTAAAAATAGCCTGGTGAGGCACACAATCTTTGCTACCTCTTTTCGCAAATTTTAATCGCTGTTTTTTTTTCTGCAAAACTTCTTCATTTAGTTTTGATAGTTATACCTTAAAGTATTGCTTAGGTCCTATGCTCCAATACTAAGATATAAAATAACCTAAATTTCAACAGCTGCCACTGTGGCAACGTCTGACTACTAGTTTAAACAACAAATAACTTATTGTTGTTTTTAGTAATAATTATTTCTTTGATAAGCAATATTTTAAATAGTTTTAAAATAATATTATAATTGATTTTATTAGTTAGAAATTCAATC
This sequence comes from Rhamnusium bicolor, assembly GCA_029963845.1. Taxonomy (NCBI): domain Eukaryota; kingdom Metazoa; phylum Arthropoda; class Insecta; order Coleoptera; family Cerambycidae; genus Rhamnusium; species Rhamnusium bicolor. Next base: position 100,869 of record JANEYF010000748.1, on the reverse strand, counting down.
GAGTGCGTTTTAAATTATAATTGTCCAATGATAATAAAAAGATTTTTTTAGCTTTATGTCAATTTAAAGTAGAATCTACATATATTAGAGGAATCTGGGTTGTCATTTTCCACGCCTCCAAACGGAAACGCCAAGAATCGTTAGAGTATGTAATGGTGAGCACAATGTATCTATTATCTAATGTTTGTTTTTATCAGTTTGCCTCCGAAAAAGTAACATTTGCCGAAAGACTTGGTTCCCATAAAAAGGAAATTATAAAGGAAACATGAAAGCGCCCTGATAGTTTTTATGGCTAACATCAACCCTCTCTAGAAAATCTTTTTATTTTACTATGATAATGTTTATTAGACCTACAAGCTACAATGTTTTTAGCTTTAAAGTAACATGTAATAGATATTTGTATTAGTTCAACTCGTACAGAATGAAATTTTTTGTAGAATATTACTCGGCAAACTTGCTAATTTAGATATTAATAGGCCTTTACATAACCTTGATAAAAAGTGTGACATGTGTCCAAGTTACAAAAATGAAAATAGTAATAAGAAATAAAATATTTTCGTAGAGTAGTTGCCTAAAGTTTTATCACCTTTAATCTCAATTATCTCAAAATTTTAATTTATAACTGCTTACAATTTTTACACTATTATACGTAAATAGAATACCCTAACGAAAGACGCAATCAAAAATATGTATTACCGCATGTACAAAGTGATTCACAAAAGATAGGGCTGAAATGTAATAGCACAGAAAATAGAAAAAATAAAAAACCCGTATTTTTCTTCTTGACATTTATCAATTTTTGCTGGGTTGGGAGGATGTCAACGGTGAATTTTAAAAATGGTTTTATGTCATATCGGGGTACATATCTTTTGCTCCATTTATTCGTTTTGTGCCAAATTCGGTACCATGTTGCAGAAAATTGTTGCATATTTTTCGGTAAATCTATTTTGGTCAAGACTTATAGAAGGCGCTCTTGGTAGTATCATCAAACAACAAAATGGCTAAAACTTTTTTTGTCATTGTTGGAGAGTGAAATAAAAATTCGATGCAACGAAGAGATTCAGAGATTGAGATTGTACAAAAATGATGTCCAATTCACAATTTTTATTGTTAGGTATTTTATTTTTAAATTATTAGGATTAAAATTTTATATAAATGTGATAATAAGTAATAATTTCTTTTATGTTTATGATAAACCACATCATGTTATATCATTACCATTATGCTATTTCTTTTTCATGTAATGATGGCTATTATTCACCCTACTGAATAATAACCATTACATGCGAGAATACTAACTATACTTCATCAACGACTATTAAATAATAACAGCTTTTGGTAAATTTCGCGATAAAAATTTTGACGTTTGCCTTTGATGTTTGAAATGAAATAGCAATTCCGTTCTTCAACTGACATGTCATGTCATATTCAATGAAACTTTAATAAAATATTTGAGAACCAGTGAATAATGAAATCATTATTCATCATTATCCTTGACGAAATACATACATATAATAGGTACATTATTTAATAGTTGTGGATAAACAGTTTTATTTTATAAATTATCAATAATAAATAAATTAACAAATTTAGTAACAAAAGAACACAAAATTAATGTAAATACTGCTGAAAATTTCTTCCATGTGTATCAACGCAGGCTCGGGCTCTCTTTAAAGGATTACATTTTAATTTGTTAAGCGTTTCTCAGAAATTGGTCATTGTTTTGCTTTTAATTAAAACTCCCTCTCTTAAATCCGCAATATTTAAAATTCTGATCTTATAAACACTTGATTTTAAAGTTTCGCAAAAATAAAAATCAAGAGGATTGAGATCAGGGCTTCGTGAAGTCCACGATCGTGATACTTTATTTTCACGACTAATCCATCTTTCTAGATAATTATCTTGCAACCACTGGATATTGTTAACAGAATAGTGCGGAGGAGCACCATCATGCACGTATCAGCTATTTAACCTAACCCTTAAGATTCTGAGGAATCTCAGTATCTCCAAAAATCGTTTTCTAAGAACTCTAAAGATCTTGCTTCATTTAAAATATTTGACAGATCAAAGGGGTCTAGAATATTAGTCGCTAAGATTCCTGCCCAATAATTAACATTAAATTGAAACTAGGAATATTTATCAATATTTGTATACGGGTTTTCCTCTGCCCACATATGCACGTTGCACATATTTAAATATCCACACAATATTTGCGTTGTTACGACTCGCTTCGTACTATTATATTATCTTCCTGCACTGTTTCTAATATTCTCTCTTCAAGTTCTAACGATCTTGCAGTTTATTGCCACCCTACTCCGTCATATCTCTTGCTAAGTGATCCATATTTCTTAAACATCGATGAACAATTGAGAAATATTTGCTTGATGGAATCCTATTTGATTATGTTTCATAACACCTTCTTGCAGCTTTTTTGTTTTCATTGCTTTATCATAAATGGAACGCATATCGGTCAGTTCTATGTGAGAGTAAATAATTTTAACATTTAAAAGATACATACTTTCTGCATAAGACTTATCTACATATTTAACTTGTGCAAATGACGTCTTCGTTTCTGGAATTTGTATTTTAGCCTACTGTGGATTTTAAGCTCAAGCATACTAAAATAATGTAGTGTAAAGTTTTTGCATTTATCTGGAAAACTTGTAATTTTCGGCAATTGTGATGGGAACATCATTTTTACAAACAATTGCATGCTGAATCTCCTCGTGTCATCGAATTTTGATTCCATTATCTGATAATAAGTTTTACGTCATTTTATTGTTATATGTTGTTGTGATACAGCCAATATGATTTGACAAAAATAGACTTACCGAAAAACATTTTTATGCAACATCACACTAAATTTGACATAAATCGGATAAATAGAGCAAGATATATAAGCATGTTTGCCAAATTGAAAAAAAATCAAAAAAGAAAAAATACGGGTCTTTTATTTTTTTATTTTCTATACGCTATTAAATTACGGCCCCATCTCTGTGAATATCCCTGTATATTCCATATTCTCCCTGGATACCGTATGTGAAATTAAAAATCACTATACGGCTATACCTTGCTAGGAGTCGAAGTCAAGACCAATTGGTCTAAATCTTAACAACAACAACAAGAAAATAATTTTATTAAATAGTTAAAATGTATCAGAACAGTTCGTCTGCCTTAGACACCCAATTGGGAGCCAATCCAACATCCCCCTGCAAGATGACATACGGGGCAATTGATGTATCGGATGGAGGTAAATTGGACTTACGGACTAATTTAAAACTAAAATCAGAGTTCCTATCACTAATGAGTGTATATCTGCAAATAATAGTAATAATAACACATAATACATAGGCGCTGAGCCACTGAGTCGACATATATGTGTATGTATATACATGTATGTCAATTGCATATGATTATCAAGGGCCGAAAGTGTGTTCCATTTTTTCAGAGCCGGCACTTATAAAACAAATATAAATATTAATAAACACACTACATCAAAATTCATGTGGTGTGTTTTTTTATATACCTAAATATATGCAACCAGTACAACCATATCAAGAATGAAAGGTACAAGGACTCTACGGATATCCGAGATTCTCCCATGTACAATTATGTGCAGCTTGACAGTTTATTTGTGGTGTCCCCAGTTCAGTTATTTTAGCAAAATGCGTGCGGGTGCGTGGTGGTGTTTTATTGGGTTGTCGCATAAAACGCTTTTAACAATGGCGCCGTCATTACCATTTGTACATAAACTACAAAAAATTATCGAAAACTACGGTCAATTTAAAACAGATGGTGACATATCTTGTGTACCCCAAGTAATCGACGTTACGAATTTGATACACACCGTGAATGTGAAAGACATTTATATTCGACTATATATCGGTAGAATATTGCCGGTACAGTTACAGAAGGAGGATGCTTTTATGATTTGTGTATCATGTTTTGTGCATGTATCTTCCTTGGAACGTATTCGACAATGCTGAGTTCATAAGTTTCTTTTCAAAATACGTACCAAATTTTCCCTTACCTAGTGGCCATACTTGTGGATGACAGTGGATGAAACAAATGACTTTCGGTGTAATTAGGTGGTTAATGTCGTACTACCCTGTTATTTTGCAATAATAACCCTATTTGGAGATACATTAAATGAGAAATAACGCACTAGGATTTTATGAATATCCATAACGCTATAGGGCATTATAAATTTATAATACAATAACATTTTCACTACAACACATCAAAATACAACTAAATGGTGATGGCGTTTACAAACAAGTTTGATTATTACTCTCTTTTTAATGAAGTCGTCCTGAATATAATAGACCTCAAAATTATCAGTCGTCAATGTCAAAAAATTTTTTAATTAAAGAACAGACTAATAGGACATGAAATGTTGAAGGCACCACGGGTGTTATAGGATAATGGCACCCTCGGTTGACGTACATTGCCAACTTCGGTTCGTTAATATCCTTATAACATCATTGATACCTTAATAACTATAATGTTATACTAAGAATTTTGAGTGTTCAAAAGGCTTTGTCTCCAATAGTGACACATCCATTATTCAGTATAAGTGTACTGATGTTAGTAACGGATGGAGCCGGTGAAAGCGGGAAAACATTTAAAACATACGTATCCCAATATAATTCACATTACATGTCTTGCACATGCTTTGCATCACGCGGCAGAGGACATTCATAAGCAGTGTCCAGTGGTAGACTCTTTGATTGGGAACACCACAAACATATTTGTTGAAGCAAGCTCACGAAAACATGAGTTTCACGAATGTCTTCTTAATGTACCGTTACCTCCCCAGCCTGTCCCTATCTACGGGTGGTGTACATGTATTAATGCTGCGATTTATTATGTTACGAATTTTGGGATTGTGAAGACATTTATTTTACACTTAGACCTTAGAGATTCACTTGCTACAAGATGAAGTCAGTGGGCATTTCAACAACCAAACATTCGTGCAGATTTATGTGACATAGCGGAACATTTTGATATATTGATTGCAGCAACAACTGAATTAGAAAATGGATCTTCTTATAGTTGATAAGTAATGTACAAAGTAAATTAGCAAAACTATTAGACAGCAAAAGTCCAGCTATAAGTAATAAACTAAAAAATGTTTTACACAGGAACCTGGGACACAAAACAATATGTGAAATTCGTGAAAATTATCTGCACGGCTTGTCAATGTCTACCCATGTGAACTATTTAGAATTTGCACCGTTAACCTTGGTAAATGTGGACCGTTTATATTCTTGATACAAACATATTTACAGACCAAATCGCTCATATTTAACAGCCACGAATGCAGAACGAATGTTGTGAAGTGACCATGTATTCTAATGCGATGGCAGTCATTCTGAAAAATACATTGTATCAAGCGGTGTGTCTTTCATTATTCATTTTATACTTTTGATTTTATTTGTCTATGTATGTTCATCTGTCAATCATATGAGACAGTAGTAGCTATCGGTCCTGGACTCCAGTCTAATTTCCTGACCCTGATGATCAAATCTGCAAGGTTTATAATGCTATCGTCAATGATTTGAAAAAAATTAATATCCAGCAACTTAAAATGTAAAACATTTTTATTTAATTACCAAACTTAAAATAGTACCTAATTAAAATAATATCATATGTATGTATATACATGTCAAAATATCTTTTTTTCTACAAACACCATTAAAAACTAAATTTTTAACACGGCATACTTGAATTAAAAATGTAATATTATATAAACTCGCGTTAAAAATAATCACATGATTTACTTTTAACACTAGTGCAAAAATTAAAATGACAAGTCGTTTGTCATAATGACATTTATATATTTATTAACAAAAAATTACAAGTTATTTAGAAATATTTATATTAATTGTACAATTGGAGCAATTAGTAATATTTATACCTTGTGAGGAAGCTACTTCACAAGAAGAAATTGTTGAAGTTGAACTTGAAGCAGTGGAGGAAATACTATTAATATGCTCTATTTCTGAATTGTTAGAAGAAGGGCAATTATTTAAAAGAATGTGACAAGCAATTCTCTTTTTGTTTTCTAACGAATCTTCCAAGTATACTTCTACAACACTCGAACTTTTTCATCCTCCATATCTTTTTACTGTACATAAATTTGCACCAGAGTTTGCTAACAAGCTGGCGGATGTCCGACGGAAACAATGTCTGGTGTAAAGTTCACTATTTGGTAATTTCAAATATCTTGCAATATCTGTAGGCATCTTTCCAAAAATATTTATTCCAACAGGTTGAATCGTACATTTGTTACTAGTGTATTTAATAAAAAGACGTTGGTGGTTGACATGAGCTGGACGTAATGCTAAGTACTTATGATATAAGTCAATATAAGTCTCAGTAATAACAGTAAAGGTTCTTGAAACTCTAGTCTTGCTATCTGGAATGTTTACCACTAGTGTATTTCCTAAATCCTCAATATTGTTTAGACTCATTTGACAAAGTTCTTCACGGCGACACGCGCCTAGTATACCCATTACAGCAGCTATTTTAAACATCAAATACTTGTCATCTGGCGCCTCTGCAATAAACATCAATATTTTGGCGTGTACAAATTTTTGATTTTTTTGGAAGATATCCTTCTCCTTTGCGCTTCAAGAATGCGATGAATTTATAAAACGTACTTATATCTTGATTGTTCTTGACATTTAACATAGCCTTTATCATTGAAAAATGTGCCCAAAGCGTCGAAGACTTCCAAATTTTAGAATTTTGCTCGAAACAGGCCAGCATTACATTTTCACTGTACTTGCCTGCAACATTGTTCCGATCGCACCATTCCACAAAGCGTTTGTACGCTAATTCATATTATTGTTTGGATTTTGTGGGCAACAAATCTAAAGTTGCCCTTGTAGCTGCTTTTTCAATTTCTTGCGGAATCAATTCGCTTCCTTCTGGACTATAATTAATATTGGAACTCATCATATTGCAACAGTTTTTCACATTTGACAAGCATGTGTCAAACAACGGGCAAACTTGTTTTATTTATTTCATAAAACCTACAAACTACTAGAATTATGAGGTAACCATTAAAAGGATTTGAGATCTTTTTTAAAGAAACTTTATTGTTCTTTTAATGGTGTTTGTAGAAAAAACATTGTATGATACACGACATGTTAAAAATGACTTTATTTTGTTCGTGGAGTTGCTCCACTCGCTTACGCTCGTTTCGCAAACTTCTCCACGCACAAAATAAAAAGTCATTTTTAACACTTGTATCATAAATAACTATTTAAATATAGGAAATCTACTGTTTCACATACAGACGTCATTATACACTTATTTAAGTAAATTCTGTTGGTTTCTGGTTAAATGAAAGGATAATTGTTACATACCGTGTGTCTGTGTCATACTGAACTTCGCCATTTATTTTTTGTAATTAAAGAAAAAAAACATTTAAATTTGTAAATTGTATTAATCATTACGAAAAAATAATAAAGACGTTTATTTTCATTATTATTATCGTGGATATCATCGAATGTTGAAATTACTTTTTATTGATCTCCTCTGAACCCTAACAACTCAACAATAGCAAGAAATTTTCAGAGAAGACTGTTTATTTAAACAGTCTAATAATATCATTCAACGAAAAGATTATTTTTAAATCACGTCTGAAAAGAAATTTCTTGATGAATTCCAAAACGGAAAAAGAATTTGTTAGTCCGACCAGAAACAGAATGAACATGGTTTGTTTCGTAATATACGCTACTGGAATTAAGCTATTTAGTCATTCTGAATTTTTCATCACTCTGCTCTGTACATTAAGAATTTAATGCTTCATATTTTACATTAATTGTTCAAACTGAACAAGTTCGTTTTAATTTCTGTAATAATTCAATTTTATTAAAGTTCTGTTTATTTACAGCTAACAAACAACCGTACACGGTATTTACGTTCCTCGTAAAGTAAAACGATACTTTGAGAACCCTAAATGTAAATCTTGAAAGTTACAAACTCAGAAGCAATAGCTTTTGAATTAATTAGTGATATTAAATCAAGACTTCCTGCCTTGGTTCAATTTGCGAATAAATAGTTGAAATTAAGATTAACGGAACATTTTTATTTATGTTCTTTTCACTTTGCCTTATAATATGACATTTATAACACGAACTACCATAAATTTGCAGCCGAAGATAGGAAGAATATGGGATGCAATTTTAAATATTATGCGATGCATAAAGTTAAAAAAATACTTTTTTAAATTTATATGTTTATTCTGTCATAATGTATTTTCTTAAAATAAAAAAGGAATCACTATATCTTACCTTCCTCCTTTCTTAAAAGATGTACAATTACCCCTACAATAAGTTATATGTTAGACTCATACGCCGACTTCACCAAAACAAATATGGAATCCTAAATCTGAGCAAATAAATATGATTATTTGCTGAAACAAGTTACTATTTCGGCAACAGATCATAAAAATGTAATCAGATGGCGGATTGAGCATTCAACTATTGCTCAATTTACGATTTTCTACAATTTATGTCAACTAATCATGTGCATTTACATAATTCGCGGATTGTTTAATCTATAAATTCTCAAACGATTTTCTGCTTCAATGTACCCCAATAATAAATGAGACGCACAATGGCGGATCCAGAAGGGGCGGGCAAAGGGACACGTGTACACATCATCGCTACCTCCGTTTTCACTATCGAAAGACATGAAGCGCAAATCTGTAATTAGAAAGGATTAAGACCTATCAATCATAAACCAGGAGAATTTAAATGATCTGAGTTTGCTGAATATCAACAAAGATGTTAAAATAGTTCCTGAAGAGGTCTTGGACATGTTTTCAAAGAAATATGAGCGAAAAGTTCAGTTGGACATTCCACTCTATATTTTAACTTTTATCAAGAAGAGGAACTTAATTTGTTTTTAAATTATTTCATTGGCCCTAATAAGGGGGTATTTCCACTATATAATTTCAATTATTCTGTTCTCTGAAGCCATTAATGTTTATTACATTAGGGTTTACAAGTTTCCTTACTTTGGATTCTTTAAATGTGCCGGCTACCCTGACGAGCTAGAAGGAAAGCAGAAACACGTGTCGGTAGATATTTTCAAGTTTTTTAAAGTGAGTGTCAACTGGTGAGTACCTTGTGTTTGATTTATTTTTGGTTTTATTAGACAGAATAGTTGAAATTAAAAATAACATTATTGAGTCAGTAGTACTGAACATAATGTGCATATTATCTTTTTTTGTAATCCAAGTTTCAGCGTTTTTGGCAAATAGCCGGGAAAATAATTGTTTAAAAAGATATATGTTATACTTATCTGTGATAAGATTTGTAAAAAGTTAGTAAATAATAATTAACAAAAAATTTTCAATTAATATTATTTATCATTCCACTATATATATATATATATATATATATATATATATATATATATATATATATATATATATATATATATATATATATATATATATATATATATATATATATATATATATATATATATATATATATATATATATATATATATATATATATATATATATATATATATATATATATAAACAGAGAATGAATTTGACGCGGGTTTAATTACATTACAGTAAAAAACAATAAGAATTAACGGGTACGCCCGCATAAAGAAAAAAATTGCACGGTGGAAAATGCAAAAGATTGCAAATGGCAGAAAGATGCAAACCGTGGACACGTGTTTCTGACTAATTGGTCTTCATCAGCACGGTGTAGCTGAGTTAAGATGATGGACAAAACTCTAAAAAGACACTAAAGGAAAACCACTGACAGGGAGCCAGTCGCACCTTTGTGGCTTCCACTTGGATGGCTCCGGTATGGGAGCATCGTCCAAGCATCGCACACGCGGGCAACTATAGCAACCTGCGTGGGATTCCGGACCCAGGAAAATGAATATGAACAGAGAATGAATTTGACGCGGGTTTAATTACATTACAGTAAAAAACAATAAGAATTAACGGGTACGCCCGCATAAAGAAAAAAATTGCACGGTGGAAAATGCAAAGATTGCAAATGGCAGAAAGATGCAAACCGTGGACACGTGTTTCTGACTAATTGGTCTTCATCAGCACGGTGTAGCTGAGTTAAGATGATGGACAAAACTCTAAAAAGACACTAAAGGAAAACCACTGACAGGGAGCCAGTCGCACCTTTGTGGCTTCCACTTGGATGGCTCCGGTATGGGAGCATCGTCCAAGCATCGCACACGCGGGCAACTATAGCAACCTGCGTGGGATTCCGGACCCAGGAAAATGAATATGAACAGAGAATGAATTTGACGCGGGTTTAATTACATTACAGTAAAAAACAATAAGAATTAACGGGTACGCCCGCATAAAGAAAAAATTGCACGGTGGAAAATGCAAAGATTGCAAATGGCAGAAAGATGCAAACCGTGGACACGTGTTTCTGACTAATTGGTCTTCATCAGCACGGTGTAGCTGAGTTAAGATGATGGACAAAACTCTAAAAAGACACTAAAGGAAAACCACTGACAGGGAGCCAGTCGCACCTTTGTGGCTTCCACTTGGATGGCTCCGGTATGGGAGCATCGTCCAAGCATCGCACACGCGGGCAACTATAGCAACCTGCGTGGGATTCCGGACCCAGGAAAATGAATATGAACAGAGAATGAATTTGACGCGGGTTTAATTACATTACAGTAAAAAACAATAAGAATTAACGGGTACGCCCGCATAAAGGAAAAAATTGCACGGTGGAAAATGCAAAGATTGCAAATGGCAGAAAGATGCAAACCGTGGACACGTGTTTCTGACTAATTGGTCTTCATCAGCACGGTGTAGCTGAGTTAAGATGATGGACAAAACTCTAAAAAGACACTAAAGGAAAACCACTGACAGGGAGCCAGTCGCACCTTTGTGGCTTCCACTTGGATGGCTCCGGTATGGGAGCATCGTCCAAGCATCGCACACGCGGGCAACTATAGCAACCTGCGTGGGATTCCGGACCCAGGAAAATGAATATGAACAGAGAATGAATTTGACGCGGGTTTAATTACATTACAGTAAAAAACAATAAGAATTAACGGGTACGCCCGCATAAAGAAAAAAATTGCACGGTGGAAAATGCAAAGATTGCAAATGGCAGAAAGATGCAAACCGTGGACACGTGTTTCTGACTAATTGGTCTTCATCAGCACGGTGTAGCTGAGTTAAGATGATGGACAAAACTCTAAAAAAGACACTAAAGGAAAACCACTGACAGGGAGCCAGTCGCACCTTTGTGGCTTCCACTTGGATGGCTCCGGTATGGGAGCATCGTCCAAGCATCGCACACGCGGGCAACTATAGCAACCTGCGTGGGATTCCGGACCCAGGAAAATGAATATGAACAGAGAATGAATTTGACGCGGGTTTAATTACATTACAGTAAAAAACAATAAGAATTAACGGGTACGCCCGCATAAAGAAAAAAATTGCACGGTGGAAAATGCAAAGATTGCAAATGGCAGAAAGATGCAAACCGTGGACACGTGTTTCTGACTAATTGGTCTTCATCAGCACGGTGTAGCTGAGTTAAGATGATGGACAAAACTCTAAAAAGACACTAAAGGAAAACCACTGACAGGGAGCCAGTCGCACCTTTGTGGCTTCCACTTGGATGGCTCCGGTATGGGAGCATCGTCCAAGCATCGCACACGCGGGCAACTATAGCAACCTGCGTGGGATTCCGGACCCAGGAAAATGAATATGAACAGAGAATGAATTTGACGCGGGTTTAATTACATTACAGTAAAAAACAATAAGAATTAACGGGTACGCCCGCATAAAGAAAAAAATTGCACGGTGGAAAATGCAAAGATTGCAAATGGCAGAAAGATGCAAACCGTGGACACGTGTTTCTGACTAATTGGTCTTCATCAGCACGGTGTAGCTGAGTTAAGATGATGGACAAAACTCTAAAAAAGACACTAAAGGAAAACCACTGACAGGGAGCCAGTCGCACCTTTGTGGCTTCCACTTGGATGGCTCCGGTATGGGAGCATCGTCCAAGCATCGCACACGCGGGCAACTATAGCAACCTGCGTGGGATTACGGACCCAGGAAAATGAATATGAACAGAGAATGAATTTGACGCGGGTTTAATTACATTACAGTAAAAAACAATAAGAATTAACGGGTACGCCCGCATAAAGAAAAAATTGCACGGTGGAAAATGCAAAGATTGCAAATGGCAGAAAGATGCAAACCGTGGACACGTGTTTCTGACTAATTGGTCTTCATCAGCACGGTGTAGCTGAGTTAAGATGATGGACAAAACTCTAAAAAGACACTAAAGGAAAACCACTGACAGGAGCCAGTCGCACCTTTGTGGCTTCCACTTGGATGGCTCCGGTATGGGAGCATCGTCCAAGCATCGCACACGCGGGCAACTATAGCAACCTGCGTGGGATTCCGGACCCAGGAAAATGAATATGAACAGAGAATGAATTTGACGCGGGTTTAATTACATTACAGTAAAAAACAATAAGAATTAACGGGTACGCCCGCATAAAGAAAAAAATTGCACGGTGGAAAATGCAAAGATTGCAAATGGCAGAAAGATGCAAACCGTGGACACGTGTTTCTGACTAATTGGTCTTCATCAGCACGGTGTAGCTGAGTTAAGATGATGGACAAAACTCTAAAAAAGACACTAAAGGAAAACCACTGACAGGGAGCCAGTCGCACCTTTGTGGCTTCCACTTGGATGGCTCCGGTATGGGAGCATCGTCCAAGCATCGCACACGCGGGCAACTATAGCAACCTGCGTGGGATTCCGGACCCCAGGAAAATGAATATGAACAGAGAATGAATTTGACGCGGGTTTAATTACATTACAGTAAAAAAACAATAAGAATTAACGGGTACGCCCGCATAAAGAAAAAAATTGCACGGTGGAAAATGCAAAGATTGCAAATGGCAGAAAGATGCAAACCGTGGACACGTGTTTCTGACTAATTGGTCTTCATCAGCACGGTGTAGCTGAGTTAAGATGATGGACAAAACTCTAAAAAGACACTAAAGGAAAACCACTGACAGGGAGCCAGTCGCACCTTTGTGGCTTCCACTTGGATGGCTCCGGTATGGGAGCATCGTCCAAGCATCGCACACGCGGGCAACTATAGCAACCTGCGTGGGATTCCGGACCCAGGAAAATGAATATGAACAGAGAATGAATTTGACGCGGGTTTAATTACATTACAGTAAAAAACAATAAGAATTAACGGGTACGCCGGTTGCTATAGTTGCCCGCGTGTGCGAATGCTTGGACGATGCTCCCATGCCGGAGCCATCCAAGTGGAAGCCACAAAGGTGCGACTGGCTCCCTGTCAGTGGTTTTCCTTTGCAGGTGTCTTTTTAGAGTTTTGTCCATCATCTTAACTCAGCTACACCGTGCTGATGAAGACCAATTAGTCAGAAGCACGTGTCCACGGTTTGCATCTTTCTGCCATTTGCAATCTTTGCATTTCCACCGTGCAATTTTTTCTTTATGCGGGCGTACCCGTTAATTCTTATTGTTTTTTACTGTGAATGAATTAAACCCGCGTCAAATTCATTCTCTGTTCAAAACAATATTCATTTTCCTGCCGAAAGTCGCCAATGGCGAAAGATGCTCCACCTTCCTGACCAATTGGTCTGTCCTCGTGGTTAATGTCTTTTTAGAGTTTTGTCCATAATCTTGAACTCAGCTCACCATCTGATAGGAAGACCCCAGTCGAACCCGGGTCCACGGTTTCCACATCTTCCCGGTCTGCCAGCAATCTCTTTGGCACACTCGGGCAACTTTAGCACCTTCTTGGTATCCGTTATCCCAGGAAATTGAATTTTACTGAGAATGAATTTGACCCGCGTTCAATTACATTCTCTGTACAACACAGACGAAGGGTTTGCTTCCCGCATAAAGATATAATTGCACGCGTGGGCAATGCTACGATGTGCACATAATGGCAGAAACCTCCAAGTGGAAGCCACAAAGGTGCTCTGGCCCCCTGACTAGTGGTTTTCCTTTAGGTCTTTCTTTAGAGTTTTGTCCATCATCTTAACTCAGCTACACCGTGCTGATGAAGACCAATTAGTCAGAAACACGTGTCCACGGTTTGCATCTTTCTGCCATTTGCAATCTTTGCATTTTCCACCGTGCAATTTTTTCTTTATGCGGGCGTACCCGTTAATTCTTATTGTTTTTTACTGTAATGTAATTAAACCCGCGTCAAATTCATTCTCTGTTCATATTCATTTTCCTGGGTCCGGAATCCCACGCAGGTTGCTATAGTTGCCCGCGTGTGCGATGCTTGGACGATGCTCCCATACCGGAGCCATCCAAGTGGAAGCCACAAAGGTGCGACTGGCTCCCTGTCAGTGGTTTTCCTTTGAGTGTCTTTTTTATGAGTTTTGTCCATCATCTTAACTCAGCTACACCGTGCTGATGAAGACCAATTAGTCAGAAACACGTGTCCACGGTTTGCATCTTTCTGCCATTTGCAATCTTTGCATTTTCCACCGTGCAATTTTTTTCTTTATGGGCGTACCCGTTAATTCTTATTGTTTTTTACTGTAATGTAATTAAACCCGCGTCAAATTCATTCTCTGTTCATATTCATTTTCCTGGGTCCGGAATCCCACGCAGGTTGCTATAGTTGCCCGCGTGTGCGATGCTTGGACGATGCTCCCATACCAGAGCCATCCAAGTGGAAGCCACAAAGGTGCGACTGGCTCCCTGTCAGTGGTTTTCCTTTAGTGTCTTTTTTAGAGTTTTGTCCATCATCTTAACTCAGCTACACCGTGCTGATGAAGACCAATTAGTCAGAAACACGTGTCCACGGTTTGCATCTTTCTTGCCATTTGCAATCTTTGCATTTTCCACCGTGCAATTTTTTTCTTTATGCGGGCGTACCCGTTAATTCTTATTGTTTTTTACTGTAATGTAATTAAACCCGCGTCAAATTCATTCTCTGTTCATATTCATTTTCCTGGGTCCGGAATCCCACGCAGGTTGCTATAGTTGCCCGCGTGTGCGATGCTTGGACGATGCTCCCATACCGGAGCCATCCAAGTGGAAGCCACAAAGGTGCGACTGGCTCCTGTCAGTGGTTTTCCTTAGTGTCTTTTTTAGAGTTTTGTCCATCATCTTAACTCAGCTACACCGTGCTGATGAAGACCAATTAGTCAGAAACACGTGTCCACGGTTTGCATCTTTCTGCCATTTGCAATCTTTGCATTTTCCAACGTGCAATTTTTTCTTTATGCGGGCGTACCCGTTAATTCTTATTGTTTTTTACTGTAATGTAATTAAACCCGCGTCAAATTCATTCTCTGTTCATATTCATTTTCCTGGGTCCGGAATCCCACGCAGGTTGCTATAGTTGCCCGCGTGTGCGATGCTTGGACGATGCTCCCATACCGGAGCCATCCAAGTGGAAGCCACAAAGGTGCGACTGGCTCCCTGTCAGTGGTTTTCCTTTAGTGTCTTTTTAGAGTTTTGTCCATCATCTTAACTCAGCTACACCGTGCTGATGAAGACCAATTAGTCAGAAACACGTGTCCACGGTTTGCATCTTTCTGCCATTTGCAATCTTTGCATTTTCCACCGTGCAATTTTTTTTTTTATGCGGGCGTACCCGTTAATTCTTATTGTTTTTTTACTGTAATGTAATTAAACCCGCGTCAAATTCATTCTCTGTTCATATTCATTTTCCTGGGTCCGGAATCCCACGCAGGTTGCTATAGTTGCCCGCGTGTGCGATGCTTGGACGATGCTCCCATACCGGAGCCATCCAAGTGGAAGCCACAAAGGTGCGACTGGCTCCCTGTCAGTGGTTTTCCTTTAGTGTCTTTTTTAGAGTTTTGTCCATCATCTTAACTCAGCTACACCGTGCTGATGAAGACCAATTAGTCAGAAACACGTGTCCACGGTTTGCATCTTTCTGCCATTTGCAATCTTTGCATTTTCCACCGTGCAATTTTTTTCTTTATGCGGGCGTACCCGTTAATTCTTATTGTTTTTTACTGTAATGTAATTAAACCCGCGTCAAATTCATTCTCTGTTCATATTCATTTTCCTGGGTCCGGAATCCCACGCAGGTTGCTATAGTTGCCCGCGTGTGCGATGCTTGGACGATGCTCCCATACCGGAGCCATCCAAGTGGAAGCCACAAAGGTGCGACTGGCTCCCTGTCAGTGGTTTTCCTTTAGTGTCTTTTTAGAGTTTTGTCCATCATCTTAACTCAGCTACACCGTGCTGATGAAGACCAATTAGTCAGAAACACGTGTCCACGGTTTGCATCTTTCTGCCATTTGCAATCTTTGCATTTTCCACCGTGCAATTTTTTTCTTTATGCGGGCGTACCCGTTAATTCTTATTGTTTTTTACTGTAATGTAATTAAACCCGCGTCAAATTCATTCTCTGTTCATATTCATTTTCCTGGGTCCGGAATCCCACGCAGGTTGCTATAGTTGCCCGCGTGTGCGATGCTTGGACGATGCTCCCCATACCGGAGCCATCCAAGTGGAAGCCACAAAGGTGCGACTGGCTCCCTGTCAGTGGTTTTCCTTTAGTGTCTTTTAGAGTTTTGTCCATCATCTTAACTCAGCTACACCGTGCTGATGAAGACCAATTAGTCAGAAACACGTGTCCACGGTTTGCATCTTTCTGCCATTTGCAATCTTTGCATTTTCCACCGTGCAATTTTTTTCTTTATGCGGGCGTACCCGTTAATTCTTATTGTTTTTTACTGTAATGTAATTAAACCCGCGTCAAATTCATTCTCTGTTCATATTCATTTTCCTGGGTCCGGAATCCCACGCAGGTTGCTATAGTTGCCCGCGTGTGCGATGCTTGGACGATGCTCCCATACCGGAGCCATCCAAGTGGAAGCCACAAAGGTGCGACTGGCTCCCTGTCAGTGGTTTTCCTTTAGTGTCTTTTTAGAGTTTTGTCCATCATCTTAACTCAGCTACACCGTGCTGATGAAGACCAATTAGTCAGAAACACGTGTCCACGGTTTGCATCTTTCTGCCATTTGCAATCTTTGCATTTTCCACCGTGCAATTTTTTTCTTTATGCGGGCGTACCCGTTAATTCTTATTGTTTTTTTATATATATATATATATATATAAATATATATATATATATATATATATATATATATATACATACATATATATATATATATATATATATATATATATATATATATATATATATATATATATATATATATATATATATATATTGTAAAATTGTGTGGGATCATCACGGACTTGGAGGTGACTACTGCATTTGCCTCCACATCCTATACGAGTTGATTTTACGTGTCACCCCCTATTATTTTTTCCTGGATCCGCACCTGTACGCGCACCTTACTTATATAAGACGTTATATATTTCAAAACTATATTTTTTTATGTATGTTAGTATGTTGTAAGTATACTGTTTTTGTATTTAGTTTGCTTATGAAAATATATTTTATGAATTTAATACTCTTATACCTACATTTTCATTGAATAGTTATAAATATCCTCGAGTTGTCACATAAACTAAAATTGACCAAATTCAAGATTAAAATTTGAACTTAAAATTAAACTTAATTGATGAAGGTCATGTCCCTTTATTAAAAAAGGAGGACTTTTTTATATCGCCGTTGATTGCACTGTTTGGTACAATTTGGTACATTTTCTTGGATTTCGTTAGTACATTTGGAATTTGGACGCGGTAGCATTGCATCTGAGCAGATACAGACTAAACAATCTGCGAATTGTGTAAATGCATATGTCTAGTTGCCGTAAATTATAAACAATCGTCACTTGAGCAACAGTCGAATGCTCAATCCGATTTGATTACATTTTGATGATCTGTTGTCGAAATGGCAACTTATTTCAGCATATAGTCATATTTATTTGCTCAAATCTAGGATTGCATATTTCTTTCGGCAATTGGACGAATTCGTCGTATTACTAACATATATAAATCAAAAAGTTGATTGAAGATGACGTTACTTTGTGAAAATCCATTTTGAAATTAAATAATTACAACACACTTTTTTTGCTTGTCTAATTTTCACTTTATTTGGTTAATTGTACAACTAATTGAAACCGGTAATAATGATTGAACTGCTAACATCGCCTACACGCATAGTTAATTATATTTAGTTGGCAATCGCGATTAATGTACAATGGTGCATGAGGGCCTTAACATACTTCACAAATGGCACAAAATACATTTTATGCAGTCAGTTTCATTTTTATTAATCTCTGTTTCACACTCTGAGCAAAACCACAAGCTAGATAATTCTTCTATATCGAAAGATTCAGACATTTTTCACTAATTTTTCTTTACTTCAGCAAAAACACACACACATAATTAACTTAAGCGTCATTTACAAACAAAATTAGTATCCAGGATAACATTTCCTAATAACGAAATGAGAAATATTCGATCCAACAACACAAAAAATAATAATTTACCAAAAACATCAAAATAACAGAATATCAAATTAAAAATTTTAAAAATGCGTTTTGTCTCTTTTCCAAATGGTGATAGAAAAAATGTTGAGTGAAACAAATTATCTTTTCGTACACGCCTAATACGAAGAAAATTCACTTTTCCTTGCTTGTTGCTCAAACGGCTATTTCGCCACTTCCTGAAAAGAATAATTCAGGAAAAATACAATTTTATCTGGTTGTTTTATTAGACGTATCATCAGATACTTCTGAGCAAATGTTTTTTTTCTTTTTACAAGAAAACGAATGGTTATACTAAAAATACGCTACAAGTTTTATTTATGTTATGACTGAAAATACATTATACTGGTTTCTATGCTCCAAACAAACTTAGATTAAACCTCATATATAACTTTTCCTGAAGTTAATTGAGAGTTCACATCAAAGACCTCAGCTGTAAAAGTATTCCACTTTATACTTCCTTCATCCTTTTATTACAAATTTAGATGGATTTTTTTCTGTTCCCATCGAATATAGATGGATTTGGATTTATTTATATATTTTCGAGTGCTCATATTTAGGTTGTAAAACCGCAAAATGGTGCGATCGTGGCATTCGTAGCCTCGATTACTCTCAAAGTTATACAGCAAAACTTAAAAGAATCTGAACGCATCTGAGTGCACAAAACCACATCGACACAACTTTGCTGCTTGCTTTTCTTAGGACGCGATGCAATAAACTGCAAAAGTTTCTTATTTCGTGATAAATAACGAGGTTAACTTTTTTAAAGGGGTTTGTTTTCCTGAATCTGTAAATAAGGAAGGATTATATTTAATCAGTACTTATTCAGTCATATAATTTTGTTTATCTTAAATTACATATACGTAATGCTCGGGGTAGTTTGGACAATAAAAAAACAATTTATTACATCTGGCGCGTTTCAACTTCTTCAGAACCCTCAATAACATTAAATATCAAAAATCATAGAAAATCATTGTTGCTTATACGCAATAACAAAAAAGTTGTCAAAGTAATATAAATATTTAAAAAGGTTACCAAGTATAAAAATCTCTGTATTTAAGAAAACATTCCCAATCATCTGGTTTGTCACACTTTTTAAAAACCTTATAAAAATACGTGAAAACAATACTGAATTTTTTGAAAAATTTTTATACAAAAATAAAATGTCGTTAAAGTAATAGTAAGAACTAAATATTATTACAAATGTGTTCGGGTGTTATTAACTAAATGAATGAATAGAAGAATATATTTATTTAGAATTTCTAATATACATACAAATAACAAGTAAAGTATAGAGTACATAAAGTTTAATTATAAAACATCAAACATCAACTCAGAATGTCGCTACAATGATTTAATATATTTATTAATAGATCTTTTAAATTGGCTTAAATTATTACACATTTTTACAGATATAGGTAATACGTTATACTCATTTAAACCCTTATAGAATAGAGATTTTCTAGTGTTAGAGTAATTACATCTAGTCAAATGAAAGTTACTAATAGTCCTGGTATTATGATCATGTACTTCTGAATTATATACAATGAATTCATTAAAATAAGAAGGCAAGAGATTATTTAATAACTTGAAAATGAATATCATTGCCATATAATAGAATCTTTTTGATACACATGTCCATTGTAACATGTCAATCATTAAAGTGATACTAGTATATCGATTACATTTAAGTATAATTCTCATCCCACGATTTTGTAGTTTTTGTAGAGAAGCTATTTTATTCTGGTCAAATGAGTACAATAACGTAGCACAGTAATCGAAGTGTGGTTGAATAATACTATTATATACAGTAATCTTAGACTCAACTGATAGGTTTTGCGCAATTCGACTGAAAAAAATACATTTTTTTTTGTTATTTTTTTATAAACATAATCAAAATGAGCATTGAATGATAGAAAGTTATCTAACATAAATCCTAAGTATTTAAATTCGGATGTAAACCCTATCTTACTATTATCGATAAATAAATTTACTTGAGCAATATCTATTAAATGGTATTTGTGGGACGTTGTGAGAATCATTGCTTTGGTTTTCAGTATATTTAGTTTTAGTTTATTCATATTGAGATAATTAAAAATGGAAGCTAAAGAATGATTCATCTTATTAATGGCTTCATGTAGATCAGAACTTGAAGTAGATAATAATGTGTCGTCGGCAAATAAATTAATGAAGTCACACTCATGATATGAGTTGATATCATTAATATAAATTAGGAATAGAAGTGGCCCCAGGACACTGCCCTGTGGAACACCAAAATCATTAGATATTTCCAATGAATACACATTATTTATTTTAGTAATTTGTTTTCGTTCATTTAAGTATTCTTTAAACCATTTTAGAACTATATCCCTGATACCATACCTTTCCAATTTTTTTATTAATATTTCCCGATCAATGGTCTCAAAAGCACGTTTAAGATCTAAAAACACAGCTATTACATATTGGCCATTATCAATGTTTTGTTTCCATTTATTTACAGTAAGCTGTAAAGATGCTTCACATGAGTGGTTGGGACGAAATCCTGACTGATTTGTAATTAATATATTATTATTATTTAAATATTCAGATAATTGTTGATAAACTACTATTTCTAATATTTTCTCCGTTTCAGGTAAAGTATTAATGGGTCTGTATTCCCATGAGTTAATTGTGTTATTAACCTTTTGTATAGGTACCAGCACACTAGTTTTTAATTCCCTAGGGAATTGCCCGTACTCCAACGAAATGTTAATAAAATGTAATAGCACATGTCCAATAACACCAAAAGTGCTTTTTAAAAGTTTTCCATTTAATACTTCCATTGGAAAGAATTTATTGTCTAGTTCATTGATTATTTTCGATAGTTCACACAGGTTAATTATTCGGAATTTCGTAAAACTTGAGGGCACATTAATAAGTGAAATCCAGTCCTGCTCAGTTGCAATATTAGATATTATTTGCTTAATACTATCGATAAAGTAATGATTAAATTCTTCTGCAATATTCTTAAAATTTAGTACTAATTTTATAGAATTATCATTAGATTCAAATTTTATTCCATTTACAAAATTATTGTTTAATAACTTAGTATTGGTAAGACTTTTTAGAGTTTTCCACATCAAATATGGGTTATTTTTATTAAGGTCAATCTTTTGAAAATAGAATTGCTCTTTTTTTGTTTTTAACAGATTAACTACAATATTTCTTTTTACTTTGTAATTTTCCCAGTTCGTTGGGTTATTGTTCTTATTATATGCCTGATATGCTAAATCTCTTTCTTTCGCTTTACATTTTATTTCATAATCATACCATGGCACACTATCAGAGTTTAATTCATATTCCTTAACAGGAGCCACACTATCAATAATGTTTCTAAATTTGTTTGCAAAATCGTTATAAAAAACATCTATATTACACGAGTTTAATAAAAAGTTGCAGTTTATAAGTTCTAAATTAATATTATTTATATTTAATTCACATAAATTTCTAAATACTTTGATTGTCTTTGTTGATTTGGGTTTATCCTCACGAATATTAATTAATATGATTGAATGGTCAGTAATTTTAGGGATGTCATGAACTTCCGTCTTGATGCTGAAGTTGCTAAGAACATAATCAACTAATGTAGAGCTCATATTATTACATCGGGTAAATGTGTGTACATTCTGCATAATGCCATACAAATTTAACAAATCTTTAATTTTTTTTACAATAAAAATCATTACTTAAATAATTCAAGTTAAAATCACCAGCTAATATACATTTAGATTTGTCATTAAATAATTCATCACATATATTTTCAAAGTTTTCCAGAAATAATGAATGACTTGAATTTGGTGAGTGATACAAGGCACCTATTAGGTATTCATTATTAATAATTTTTACTTTAATCACAGTGCACCAATAATTAACTTCTAGAACAAAAGACTTATAAGCCTGATACCTTATATCGTTCCTCACATATATTAACACTCCACCTGTATGTCGAGAACATGAGTCACATCTTACACAATTATAATTTGGTATATATATTTCAGCATCATCAATATCTTCCGTTGTTCTGCTTTCACTAAGCAAAATAACCATGGGACTATTACGATCTACATTACCTCTAAGTTCAGACATATTAGCTATTACACTTTGTATGTTTAAGTAAACAATATCACTCTCCTTTAAACTATCTCGGTACTTTATTAGTTTTTTTGATTCATTCTCGTAACAATGGTAGGTTTATTATTGATGTATCTTATAGTTTTAGTATGGTCGCCATTATCAATTAAATGCTGCAATTCATTTTTTTATGTCTTTATAATACTGTATTTGTTTCTTAGTCTGATCTTGAAAAATTTTTATATTGGGCATCTTTACATTCCTCCTGGATTTCAGTACTGTTATTGCATCCTCTGTGTTTTTTTAATATAACTTTAACTAAACGTGGCCGTTGTTGATTAGGCTTTCCAATTCGATTCACTTTGATATTATCAACATCAACGTTTAGATCTTTTAATATTAATTTTACAGAGGTAAGATCATCCTTAGTATTTGAATTAGCTTCATCCAGATTAGAAATCATTATATTATTGGCCCTTTTTTGCCGTTCAAGCATTTCCGAAATGATATCCTCAGATGCTATTTCGTTTACTTTTGGTTGCAGAACCGAATGATTACCATCAAACGGTTTGTCATATTTTAGTTTCAAGTTTTCAATATCTGTCTTAAGTTCTTCAATTGATCGCACAAGAGAAGGAATTTGTATTAGACCATTATTACATTCATTACATAAGAAGCGTAATATTCTTTTTTTGAGTTGCATGCACTTTATTTCGGAGGCTGATAACTCAGAGCATGAATAATTAACATGTACTGGTCTTTTGCATGAATCACATTCGAAATAATTCTCGTTGAATCGTATGACTTATACTCCGCTTCAACGTATATTCATTGTTAATAATCTTAATCTATAAATAATGTATTGCACAGTTATTAAAAGATAGAGAAAAAAATAATTAAAATCTATTTTAAACATTCAATTTTAACATATAAATCACTAAGACCTACTAGATCTTATCTTAAATTAATAAAAATTTGTGTCTCATTAATATAAATCATTTCTCTTACTTTGTTTCGTTGCACAAAATTTGAACATTTTTAAAATCAACTTTATGATTTTTCTCAAAGGTATGTGTGGACAAAGCTATAGATCATTTATTTTTAAAATATTATATTTATGAAAATAAACACGTGATTTTAACCACTGTTTAGTTTGACCTACATATTGAGCACCACACTCACATCTTATTTTATACACAACGTTACTTCTCATTTCAAAAGGATATCTATCTTTATGTTTATTGTAAAGTAACAAAATACTTGAAAAATGTTACAAATTTTTAAAAAATAATGATCCAATTATTCTGTTTCCAAGTATTCCGCACCACACCTCTCCGAGTACTGACTTTTACAATTGATAACCCAGTGGGGATTTTCTGTTAACCAAAATCGGCAATTTTGTGAAGACACGATCCTATTGGTAGTGAAGTTAGTCTCATCCGTAAAGAGGATTTTCTAAAAAAATTTCAGTCGTTTAAAAAATGTCCTTTCGCCCAACAGCAATAATCTAATCGTTTATTTTCGTCACCTTCTCTTAACATATGGAGAAACTTGGGTTTGAAAGGCTTGATTTTTTTACCGACCATGCATCTTCTAATTTTCTCTCTAGTCAGATTCAATTGCTCAGCTCTTTGCCGTAAACTAATGCGAGGATCAGCGCGAGTGAGTGCCATGATATCTTCATCATTGGGATGTCTTCAAATTCGATGTGAGAGGCCGTTTGGTGTAGTTTTCAACACACAACCTGTACAATTAAAAGCGAGTTTACTGCAGCGGCAGTTCCATGATGAATTGGATCTCATTGCGGATGTCTTTCATTGAATTCTCGGACAACCTCTCGGCCGCTACGCACTTTATCACCAAATAATCTAATTATCTCGATTTTTTCATGTAATTCAAGTCGTTGAACTGACATTTTGATGTTAGATTTACAGCAGTAACATCAGACTGACATTTAGTGATTGTCAGTTTATTTGTTTCCATGGCTATCTAATCAAATTTTTTAACTTTTGTAATAAAATTGGAACTGACAAAAAGAAGAGATAAAAAAACGAAAATGCAAATTTTGTGCTGGTATATGGCACCAAAATTCTAATCTGAACAACTTTTTCTAATAACTTTTTTTGATATCTATAATGCGAAGCAAAATATTGCAAATTGGCCCTATTCACGGAGTTGTAATAGGCTGTGGTGACTTTTGATATTTGAACAAAAGAGTTCCAAAGAAGCAGCTCGTGATGTTCTATATCTCTACCCTGAAAAATAAAAAAAGTTAAAGGAGTGTCTTTATCTTAAGTGGGTGACACTGAATATAGAAACGTGTTAAAATTAAATAAAAAACATATGTGTTAGATATTTTGTTTTCTAGTGAGTAGATTTATATGTTATGGTGGAATGTTTAAAATAGATTTAATTCTTTTCTCTATTTTTTAATAACTGTGCAATACATTATTTCTAGATTAAGA
This sequence comes from Rhamnusium bicolor, assembly GCA_029963845.1. Lineage (NCBI taxonomy): Eukaryota > Metazoa > Arthropoda > Insecta > Coleoptera > Cerambycidae > Rhamnusium > Rhamnusium bicolor. The sequence goes on along the minus strand of JANEYF010000748.1, from coordinate 75,798 downwards.
TTATACGTTGAAGCGGAGTCATACAATTGATTTAGTTAACATCACCCAAACGCATTTTTAATATAATTTAGTTCTTATTTTTAATTTAATGATGTTAAACATTTTATTCTTATATAAAAATGTGTGACAAACCAGATGATTGGGATTATTTTTATTAACTACAGAGATTTTCATAGTTGGTAAGTTTTTTAAATGTTTATATTACTTTGCCCACTTTTTTGGTATTATGTATAAACAACAATTTTCTATGATTTTTGATATTTAATGTTATTGTAGGCTCTGAAGAAGTTGAATAAAATCGAAACGCGTCAGCTGTAATAAATTGTATTTTTTTTTTGTACAAACAACCCCGAAATGACCATTACGTATAAAAGATTTTACTGGACACGAAATTAAATTTCAGAATTAAATTATGTACATTGTAATGAAAAAAAAATTACTTATTAGGTATCAGAAGTACTATCCTTTACCGCTATTTAAGCTATTTCGTCGTTTTGTAACTTTTAAACCTTCAAAGGCATCTAGTTATCTATAGTCTGTAATGGTCCCAATTAATTTAATTTCTGTATTCTGTTAATCTAAACTATATTTCTGTTATGATAAATTATTTGATTAAATGTTGCAAACAATAATAGGCACCATTTTCGCACTCATTTTGTACACTTCAAAAAGTTATAGAAAAATTCTTGTATGTTTTCTCTAAGGTCTTAGGTGGCGTTACATAAACCATAGATTTTAAATAACTCCAAAGAAAAAAATCTAATACGGTCAAGTCAGAAAAATGTGCTGACCATTCGAGTGGTCGTCTCTGTCCAATCCCATTTCGAAAAATGTTACTTAAATACTGTCCAACTCTAACATAATATGGAGATGCAACTTATACATATACAGGGTGTTCATTTAGCCTATTGAGCGGAATGTCAATTAGGTTAAAGAAGGCATATTTTAAAATTAGTAACAGATGTAATCAAAAATCAAAAAACCTGGTGCATAAAAGTATGTACTTTTTAAATTTAACACCCTGTATTTTCTTGAGGTAATAGAAGTCTCTTTGGATCCTGTCTCAACCCTAAATTTTTTCCTCTCAAACGTGGCGTTGCCAAGTTATGGTATTTTAAAGTATTTCTTGGTTATTATCAACCGTTTGTTTATTTAAGATCTACTCCATCGCTTCTTGTTTTTTTATAAAAAAGTTAAAGATGTCTAATAATCATTTTTATGCACGGTGTCCAAATAGTTTTTCAAATATCGACATTTTCAAATCAATTTCTTGCATTTTTTTTAATATAAAAACATGTATTTATGATAAATATTAATAAATTATTTAATTCCCTTTACTTTAATACTAATAAGTATACGTTTATCTCTGGTAGTTTTTAAAATAATATCAATTTAAATAAATACTGAGCCTTTTTTGCCTTTACTGGCGTAGAAATAGGATATTAATTTTTTCGCATATTTTTAAAATTGCTTAATCTTAAAAGGCAGTATGCACTTAAAACTATGCAATTTACATCTTAGTTATAAAGTTTATAAAACTATTTCAAAAATTAAAACTTTTCAAAAAAGTAAATGCTACGCATACCTGTTCGAAATGTCTATTACTTTGTGCTAGACATAACTCTTCCTTATAAAGGATCGTCTAATGTTTTCAAGTATAGCAGGGGTAATACGTTGAAAATACACTTTGATGCACCAGGCTTTTTTTGAAACACCCTGTATGTACCACCAATTTTAAAAGCACCTTCTTTAACATAATTGACATTACGCTAATCAAATTATTTGTCTTGGTGGGGATAAAGCTGTAACTGAAGAAGGGCATACTAAATGGACACCTGTGTAGTAGATTTGTATATATGACCATATCTCATATACATTCATCTGGCAAAATATACAAAACCGTTGGATATTACACCTTTTAATATTTGTTAACTAAAGAATAATATCATTGCCTTCATAGAGTAGTACGTACACCGGTCTTATTTTCATTCAAGAAATATAAGGATTCACGCATGTAAAACGTAAAAAATGGTTTTACGAACTGTTCTGTCTCTCTGTTTAATAAAATACCAGAACATTTAAAAATACAGTCGGAATTGGTTTTTAAGAAGCAGATTAAAATATTACATATTGTTGCTAGAACAACTTAAAAAAGTGGTCACAGATTTATATCCAATTTTTTATAAATTTCAAGTATTACTTCAAAAACTTATAGAAATAGGGAACTTGCACATTTTTTTTACTTCATAAAAATGTTCTACAATACTAAAAAATAAGATATGCAAAATATGACGCCTTAATTCCCAATAATAAATTTGTTATAAATTATTAAAGTTTCGCGCGCGAGCGAACCGTTTCAAACAGGTTCAAAAGCAGGAGTAGTCGTGACATCACACCATACAATTTACAAGCGACGACGGAGATCCCAGCACTCGACCGCTTGATTTCAGGTGTAAAAATACCAGCATCGCCATAAATCTTCAGTGTATACTTAAAATGGAAACAAAAAACTCCTTATTTTAAATATTGTATTGTACCGTTGTGTAAGAATACTACAGTGAAAGTGCCAGATAAAATATTTATAATATTGCCAGAAGATAAGATTCGTCGATCAAAATGGTTAAAAGCGTGTAGAAGAAATGAAAAAGACATTTCACAGAGCAGTAGGTCTCTACATGTGTGTGAAGATCATTTTAATGTAAGTATTATTAAATACTATATGTATATCTACTAGTTTTTCGCAGGCGGGCAATAAAATATTCCGAATTCCGAATTATTGAATTTTAATTACGGTAGGATTAAGTAAAGAAAGAATGTGTATACAATGTTAGAAAATAAGATTAGTAGATAGAATGTAATTTAGTGATACTAAGTAAAGGTAATTTCCTGGTGCGAAAGTAAACAGCTATTTATTATTATACTCTTCGCAAATACGATTACGAAGAGTATATTGCATTTGATCGGGACATTTCTAAAATCGTTAATATCGCTCGCAGAGAAAAAATCGTTTCGTTCGTCATCGAATTCTGAACAACTTTCAAAATGTCCGTCTGTTCATCTGTCCGTCCGTCTGTCCGTCCATCACGTTTTTTGTAAGCACGATAACTAAAGAAAGAAAAGTCCGATCGAATTGAAATTTGGGCTATAAGTTAGTGTTAGCTAGAGGAAGAAATCCATTATTTTTGAAAAAAATCAAATAGTAAATAAAAAAGTTGTAGGACATTTTATTTAAAAATATGAATCCACAGAGGGTTGCAATTTTCAATGTGCTACTAAAATTGAAGTAATTTTCTATAGACACCAAAATGATGTAAAATATACTACCACAAATTTCGCCTACGCAGTCGGCATCATCGGGAGATGAAAAAAATTTAAAATTAAATATGTGATCAATATATTAGGTATTGTAAGAATGAATCTTAGTTTATACTATAAAATATACTGCCACGCGTTTCGCCAATACAGTCAGCACCATCGGGAGAGAAAATTAAATATGTAGTCAATACATTAGGTATTGTAAGAATGAAGTTTATAAAACAAACACAAGATTCTTTTCAAAAAACTGCGAAGAGTATCCTACAGAATGTGCAACAATTATATAAAAGTTAAATAACACTACTGTCTGCGAAGAGTAAAATGTTTAGCTCTAGTATATATAGTATATTGCAAATACCTTTCCCTTGCCCTTTAATTTATTCTATTCAAATCTTACATTTATCTATTATGTGAATAATAACACCACACAATCACTCATTTCCCTTGCCCCAAAACATAGTACGAAAATACCTACGATAGATAATTATACATTTGCGCAACATTTCCTTTGCAGCAAATGTCTTCTATAGAGACACTTTACGCGTGTGTACAAAAAAAAACACGAAAAATATAGAAGTGGCTGTTGTAAAGAATTACCCTAAATTCCTTCAAACATAAGACTAAGTCTGCTAAAAATGCTTAGTTGCGACTAAGCATTTTGTAGTTATTTCTTTTTATTCCGTGATCAAGTCATAACTATTTTATGTTTATAAATTATTACTAAAAGCTAAAAAAAATACGTACTTCTCTGCCTTGACTCCGCGGACCTCTCCATGGGAAAAACTTTCACTATTCTGTATAAAAGATGCCACCATAAACATATCCACTTTAGACAAATTATCAGATTGGCCCTTTGAAAAATCTTACCCTAAATTCTTTCAAACATAAGACTAAGTCTGCTAAAAATGCTTAGTTGCGACTAAGCATTTTGTAGTTATTTCTTTTTATTCCGTGATCAAGTCATAACTATTTTATGTTTATAAATTATTTCTAAAAGCTAAAAAAATACATACTTCTCTGCCTTGACCCCGCGGACCTCTCCAAGGGAAAAACTTTCACTATTTTGTATAAAAGATGCCACCATAAACATATCCACTTTAGACAAATTATCAGATTGGCCCTTTGAAAAACCTTGATCAGTCATTTTAAATTATCTGTACAACTACAATAAGCGGTACTATAAAACACAATTATATATTTATATCAGAACAGTCACTAACAAATCAACCACAGTCTGATGACACCATATTGTACATATATTTATATAGAATGTCATACTTTGTTAATTTGTTTGTATTATTATTTTTAAGTATTTTATGAATGAATTGATTTCTAGTCTTTTTTTCTGTATATATGTATATATTAATATAAATCTTACTCTGTACCCCATACAAGTTGTAAATAATCTACTTAATTGTGAATAAAGGTTTTAAATTGGAATTAGAATTGGTAAACATCTGATTCTGTTGCTTCCCGGCGCGACGACTACCGAATATTATATGGTGTGACGTCACAGTCAATAGTAGCTCGTTTCGGGCCACTTCAATTTTATCGCTGTCCTTCATACTGATCGCGTGGAATTAGAAATCTTATTTTTGTGTGAAGTACACGTTTTATTACAACGTTACGCTATGTTTTTTAGTATTATTTTTATTTTTAAAATTATAGGCAAGTTCCCTATTAATCTACTCTGCTTCATACTGGTTGATCACAAAACTGTAGGAAGTAAAATATGTTCAACAGTTTATAACACAGGGTATATAAAATAACGAATATGTTTTGTAAGGGAATTTTGTTCAAATTGCGTTATATTGTTTAGTTTATTAATACTGCTACCATGAAAAGTGCTGTCTATTTGTAATTATCTCATTTCTTGTTATTAATTGTCTTTTTTAATATTTCTAATGATTCCGTGAACCTCGAGTGAACTGAGTGTACACTCTTTTACTCCGTTGTGAACCTACCCTCAGCGCGTAGAATAGATTTTAGTTAACCGACGCGGACAAGTGACCGAGAGTGGGGATTTACCAAGGGTTCGATCGGACGGAAATCAATTGGATTGCTATTGTCACGGTGGTATTCATCAAGTAAGTAATACCAAAACTGTTATTTTAGTTTTTCTCTGTAATCTTATGATAATTTGTCTATTCTTGATAAGATCTGGTCTTTTGTTAAGGTTGTAGTAGCTTATGTAGATATATTTCGGCAGAATTTGCATGGATGTTTATTAAATTAATTAAAGTTTTGGACGACTCCACATGGTGGAAATCCATGATTATTTAGGTTTTTAGTGTTCTAGCACTGATTAATATATCGAAATAAAGCAATAATAGCTTTATAGATTTTTTGTATTCCCTTGAATTGTGCAATTGACAGGTTTCGGTTAATATTTAACGACATATGGTAATAGAGGTTACCTCTCAACTTAAAATTTGTATCGAACTTTTTTACTGCTGTACGTTTATGTTTTTTAGAGAAGTTTTTCTTGTGCAAGGACAAGAGTATAGAAAGTTTTAAGGATTTACTAGGCAATTATTGGAGTAGAATCTGTTGGTCGTGTTGCACGTAGCCCTGCCAAATTTAAACGATTCTAAAGAAGAGGACTGGATCTGCTGTGATTTGTACCAGGTAAGTGAACTTGTTTTTTTCGTTTGTGTAATTTGATACAATTCACTTATCTGGGTACACAGTGGATTCACTCAGCTGGTATCCCTTGGAACGTAAGCTGGTATCACGAATACCAGTTGTTTCAATTAAGAAACAAGTTTGGTTTTATGTTTTGCACTGATTATTAGTTGTTATAATTGTATCTTGCTGCAGTAAACTTTTACTGAGCATAAGTGCTACATACTCATACTACAGCCTATATAATTTTCCTGTATTGAATATACTGGGTGTTTCTAGTAGAAAGATCAGTTTAAAATAGTTTTTATCTTTGGCAAATTATTAGAGTTTTTGCTTTTCTGTATGCAACTCGGTTAATTGAGCGGTTCTGCTTTTGTTTACTAACTTTAGTTAATTTTGTCTCGTCTGGAGAGTTTATTTAATCACGAAATCACCCTGATAATCACTAATTATCAAAAGCTGAAGTTTTCCAGCTTTTAAGTTGTCCAGCATTCAGCTTACAGCTTATTTACCTTGATTACTAATTACAACTAGTTTTCATAAAGTTCAATTTCTATATTAATCATGCAATTTTTCTCTTGTTTATTTTTTAATAGTTACATACTTCATTTTTTTATCTAGCAGTGCTAGATTCTTTTTGATGAATTCTACGACAACTTTGGAAATTCAGTTTCAAGCTTAATTTTTAATAGCAATTTGATTTTGTTGATTAATTTAATTAATCAAATTATTAATCTTGAGTGATTAACTTAAGGAAATTCGGCATAATTTTTGAGAGTATTAAATTTTACAATTTAAATTTGTTTAGTGGGCCTAATTTAAATTAACTTCTGTAATTTTTGTAAACCTTTAATTTTTCCTCACTTTGCAATAGCTTCACTATTGTAGTAAATCATTAACAGTTATTATATTTTTGACTCGAATCTTTTTGTCACGTTTTGCAAAGATCTTAAAATTGTACATTATTTCACTTGTTAATTGAATTTGTAAATTCCCGACACTGGTCTCACATGTTTCCCCTTATTTATGTAAATACACTGGACCAAGCATCTGTGCTGAAGATCAAGGGATACGCTGCAGTTTGTTGGGACTAGATATACCTAGTGGCCTCTAGAAATAATTAAGGATCAGGAGAGTGGAACGCCGTTTAGGTCTGGGACACCCTCGAGAAGATCTCTGACCTAGAGGCAGAACATTATCTCCTCGAGTACTCGAAGGATTAATCTTCCCAGTATAACCATTAGAAGAACACCAGTCAACTCTAGCTCCCTCCAACTACGTAAGCCCTTGTTGTTTTTTTGTTCTCATCTTGGTCAGAAGATAACTGTAAACCAGTGCTCCAGTTTTTTTATTTTTTTTTTTAACTTGTAAAAATGTTGTAAGCTTTGCAAAATTTTTCACTCTCAAAATAAATTTTATTTATTGTAACATATCAACCTTTGGCATTCTAAATAGTAAATTGGAACTAATTACAGTTGTTAAATCTTAGTGTTCTGTTTAATTCTTTTTCTTCTGTACAGTGTATACAAGAATATTAATTTTTCCCTAGCTATTTAGCTTTAATATCTTTTTTTTTTGAGTTAACTTGATATTTTTTTATATAAAAATATCTGGCGCCCCCAGTGAATTGTTGGTGACAACCTAACTCTAAATATCAGATTTCCACCTACGAAGCCACAATCCGCTCTCCTGAGCTGCTGGAGCTACATATAATCGATATTTCCCACAAGGCCAATATTTGTGGAAGTGTCGTTATACTTTAAAGGAATTCACACGTTTAAGACACTATTTCAACTGACCTCACAAAATATGCATTATAAGGGCGTAACCTTTATTCTAGGGCATTTAACTTCAATCCCTTTTTAAGTAGATACATGATTAAAATCGATTTTGGCCAAGTTTTCGGTTCCGCGAAGCCACGTTGATCGCCACGTCATGCGTCATCGCAAAATTATATTTAGCACGCTTTAATATTTGGCGAATGCGCCAGTAATAGACCCAGTTAATTATTATTGAGCTGTTATTTTTTCTTTAAATACTATTTTTGAAATATTTTTCTGTCATTTTATAAACATGCACTTATATATCATAAAGTCCACATTTTCGTTTTCCACTTAATCATACAGCCCCTTCTGAAAGGCCTCCTGTATGAGTTCCGCAATAGCGGATGTAGTAAATTTGTCGAAATGTTACTTTTACTCGGAAATAAACCTGTTTCTTAGCTGTAAAATCATGAGAGCTCAGGTTTATTTTCCAGTAATGTGAGTGTTTCTGTTTTTAAAAATTCTGAAAGTTTTACAACTTAATAGACAACCATGTTAGTGCGGTCTCTTGAGGAATTAGGTTCAAAATCCACAACTAAAGTGCATTTTGTGATTGAAGCATGAAATTTGAAATATACAGATACTTTAGTCTTCCTCTTCCGACTATAATATTATACTCAATCCAGAAAGCCTCAGGCATCCCTCGACGGCCTCTCCCTTTTTATTTTCTTATACCTAATGTAAGGAAGTATAGTAATCGTGCTTTTTTTCGATCTCGAGATTTTGATGGATATATACATTTTGAACCCTCCTGAATCCATTCTGACTATTTTCCGAATGATTTCTGTCAGTTCGTGTGTTTGTGTGTGTGTGCGTGTGCGCGTGTGCGCGTGTTTGTGTGCGTGTGTGTGCGTGTGTGTGTGTGTGTGTGTGTGTGGCCACGATAACTAAAAAAAATACTAATGGAAAACTTCCCAAATTTCGCATTTAAGATTTTTTAACAACATTTTAGGTGACACATGAAAGAAGAAAAAAGGTACAATTTCGGGAAAAAAAAATTAAAAAATTTTTTTGCACTTCTGGACAAATCTCGACGAATTACAATGAAAAAAATATAACTTTATGGAAAAAAAATCTGTTTGCATGTCTGTAGTATCGCGATAACAGCCACAGTTTTCGAAATAAAGTTTTCAAATTTGGTACACGTGTTGTAAAGGCCAAATTCAATGATAAATTCGGTGATGAGCATAATTGGCTAACGGAAAGGGTGTCCACGGGACCCAAACTTTTTTGTATTTGTCTTTACAAAAAACATATTCTTGATGAAAGATTATAAATTATGTCTACTATATCAAGCCAATAAAATATATTTTCCAAGTACTTAAATAAAGCTAATTTAAACTGAAATTTTTTATACATTTGACCTCATAAAATGGGTGTAGGATAAATTTGGCAGTTTGACATTTGAAATATCTAATTTAGCTACAAAAATGTCAATGTCAATAAGAAGAAATTATTAAAATACATGACATGAATTATTATTGACGCTGATAATTAATTATTTAAAAATTTTAATGAAACATGTCAAGGTACGCTGTTAAAATTTAATTGTGGTAAGTGAAGAATTAAATAGAATGATTTTTTTATATCAGGATGATATATACTGGTATAACATAGTTATGTGCTGGGCACATCAGATGTTTTAATTTGTAACCTCAACAATATATAATTTATATTAATATTATTAAGTCCATCTGAGATTTATATTTACCTGTTTTATTAGGCCTCTCATAAACAATTAGTAGTCCAATTGGTTAAATTTTTATGTTGCCTGTCGGCTGCTCAGTTATTCCGGTGGGTTGGTAGGTCATGACAGTTGTTAAATATTGATAAATATTATTTAGCTTTATTTATCAACAATGCTAAATAGAGATTACTGTAGTTTAAATAAAGAAAGTATCACTTTAAAATGTTGATTGATTCCAGTAACTAATTTTTTATATGGTATTAAGCAAATTAAAAGACAAGATACAAGTGGGCACCATGTTATCAATAAAAATATTAGTAACAATGGACCGGCACACAAAAAAAAAAGTAGTTTGTACATTTGACGCCACCTACCTCCCGACATGTATTTCGACCCGCTGAATCCGAATTTGAAGTCAGTTTGGACCGTACACCCTCAAATATCGAGTAAATTGAAAAACCGTAAAAAATAGCGAAAATTGGGTGTTTCGATAATAAAAAAAATTTTGTGGATCTAAACCAAGCCTAATTTTTATGTATTTCTTCCAATACTTGAGAGAATAATAAAAGTGAAAATTACAGGACTTCGACCACTTTCCTGACAATTGTGAAAAACAGGGAGAACGATTCCATTAAGACATAAGTGAAATGGAGACTAGGTATCAAGGAAATTGGAATATCAACATGATGGCAGATTTTTGCTGGACACTAAAAAGGGATTTACCGACAGAGGATAAGAAACGAAAGAGGAATCCACTGCGTAGATCATTTGAGAACAAAAGAGTTCGGTACCAACGAAAAACAGTTTGAAATTCGAGAAAATCGTTCTCTTCATTCTGTTTATACGTCATTTTTTATAGATTTACAATTTTTCACATTTTCAGATTCTAAACTTTTTATTTTATGAATAAAAAATACTTAATCGTGTTTCATAGATTTTTTTCAATTTTTTCAACTGCAATTTTTTGCTATTTTATTGGTTTTTTGCGATTTTTTGAGATTTTGAAACATATATTTCCGATTCGGATTCAGCAGATCAAATTACATAAAAATCCTCTTCGATCCGGGTCTACAAAATTTTTTCATCAACATAATCACAATTTTTTGCCATTTTTAGCAATTTTCGAGGGTTTTTTACAATTTACTTAGAATTAAAACGGCTTATGGTCTAAATTTACTTTAGATTCGTATTCAGCGGATCGAAATACATAAAAATTAGGCTTGGTTTAGATCCACAAAATTTTTTTTTATTACCGAAACACCCAATTTTCGCTATTTTTTACGGTTTTTCAATTTACTCGATATTTGAGGGTGTACGGTCCAAACTGACTTCAAATTCAGATTCAGCGGGTCGAAATACATGTCGGGAGGTAAGTGGCGTCAAATGTATAAACAACTTTTTTTTGTGTGTGCAGGTGTAGTTACAGGTATCAATCCAACAAACTTTCGAGAATGTGAGAATGTGAGAACATACCCTTCCCTCTTAGAAAAATAAAAAACAGAATTTTCAGAAAAACAAATATATTACAAGATTTAAAAATTATACTTGTAATAGGTATAACAGTACAAATGAAATTGAAAAATTATTTACAAAAAATTAAGTTGTTTAAAAATTTGCCTGATGGGCCAAAAAACTTATAATTAACAAAAACAAAAAACAAAACTGTGAAGCAGAACAAAAAAAATATTACAATTCAAGTTGTATTTTTCTCTTCACCCCGCAACTACTCCAACATTTACAAAAAATTATTTTGGATGGTACGACGAATGATAAGACCTGGAAAGATCTCGATTTTACAGACAGACAGACAGTACCTTGTTCAATACTAGGTTAATGGAATCTCTCCAGTTTGATCTCCTTGTTCCTTCACGAGCTATAGATCGGTGGACAGTCTCTTGGTGAGGATATATGGGATGCAGACTTCTAGGGGAACAATGGCTACTGCTTGGCTAAATAGTTATTCCAACAAGCAAATAATTACCTTATCTGGTGGGATTTATGGTTGAACCTTCTTCCCGGTCTCGATCATAAAAGCAAAATTACCAGTCAAAATATATAGCAACAAATACAGAAAGGATGTATAAGTGAAGTTACGGTTGAACAAAAAAAATACAATAAGGCAAAAGAAAAATATGACCACTGTGTATAACCAGTAACTTAAATCAACTAATGGAATTAGTTAAAAATAATTACAACTAGGTTTATTTTCTAGAGGATAAAATTACCGACAGATAATAACAACTTAACCAAACGGTTTAAGTATACAAAAAGTTATACTATTTTTCTTGTTAAGAAAAATAGTTAAGTAAGAGAAAAAAATAGTGAAAAGGTAATTAATAAAAAAAATTACTAAACTTGTAAGTAATAAATTCTAGTTTAATTAATTCAATTTAATAATGAATTTAAGGTAAAAAAAACCATAAGATGACTCTTAAGAATTACGATGTTAATTATTTATGACATTAATTATGCAATTTAAAATAAATATATACCTTTATCCAAAGTAAAAAATACCCGACAATGAATCTTGCAGCACAATCTAATAAAATATGCTTAAGCAAATATAAGAAAAAAATATGAGTTTTGCAACTTAAATATAATGATTTATACCAATGTGCAACAGTATAACAGGAAAACAGGAAAATACTTTACCTTTTTAGATAAATTATATTAATTTTCACAGATAAAGAAAGGTAGTGACTAATTTAGTATTTAAATAATTTATATTAATTTCCACAGAAAAAGAAAAGTGGTGTGTGTTACTTTAAGTTATAAACATTATTTACGGGAAATATCGGTACAGTCTAATCAACTTTAAGAAATCAAGTTAATCTTCTTCAATACATTAATACTAGCCAAAAATCTAGGCAATAGCTCTTATGAATCCGTATATTCAAAATATGTAGCTTTGTAATGATAAGGAAACATGTAATTAACTGGCATCAAAATAGACAGACTATTTCAGTTGGCTAGAGACTTTGCGTGTTCTCCAGCAGGAAGAAAAAAAGGAGTTGAATCCAAGAGGTAAGTGAGGGTGGCAAATCAGCAACAAAAATGCTAATTAACAAGATACGATAAGATAATTACTAATTAGATAAAATAAACGATACAAATTTCATCTATACAGCTAATAAGGCGATCCAAACTCGAGAATTTAGTTGAATGTAAAGGACGCGCAAATATTGCGACTAGCCAACGGGCTTTACACTAAACTAGCCAACGGGCTTTACACTAAACTAATATAGCTCGATAAAAATCGATATTAAAGCCTATATAAGGAAATAAATAACTTGTCAAGAACATAGAAATACCCTACAGGCTCTAATTGTTTAAAATGAAATTATGCTAATTATTAAATATTTTAAATTAATAATTTAGCAATAATGCAATGCTACGCTCACCTTCCTACTTGAAGAACACCCAGAAACTCTCCACTTCGCCCGCGCCCTCATCAAGTGATTGACTCGCGCATGAACGTAAATCAAGGCATTTCGATTAAAATACCAGGACAGTAAGGTCGTAACCATAATTTGTTAAAATTATTGTTACAAATTAGCACGAATAATAATTTAATATTATTACTGTATTAAAGAATATAAATAGATAGGTAGGTAACTATATTTTCGTAATACAATACCGTTATTGCATTATAACTGAACTGAAGTGGAAACTGAAGTCATATTAAACAGCCGCCACGCCGGTCGTTAAGAATTTTAACTGCCGCCAGCCGTTAAGGTTTATTATTTTGATCTGTTGTTATGAAATTTTTTATTTGTCACATCTGTCTGTAATGCTTTTGCAATGGGAACTGCAATATCAAGTAGTACTGTTACTAGGGAACAGTTTATGAACAGACGCCTTACCATGTTTGAACAATAATGAATGTAAATGAAAATTTCGATATTCCTCTGAAAATATTAGAAGAAGCATCTACTAGAAGTGCGAATTTGTTTCCTAGAAGAACTAAAGAAAAATATCAACAGAAATATGAAGATTTAAGGAAGTGACGCCAATGCAAGAACGTGAAGATAACTAATGAAGATGTATTGCTACCGTACATAAAGGGAAAATCAGAGTCCTATTCTCCCGCGTTATTGTAGACTACGATTTCAATGTTAAAACTTGCTTTGAAGATGCATGAGAACATTGACATATCGAGGTTGGTATATGTATTTTTTATTTACATATATATGTGTATTCCAGGAATATAAATTTGCAGATTCGGTAAATTAATTATGATTTTCAAACGAAATTCTAATGGTTATGAACCAAAAAAAGATTTTGCTGGAGGCAGAAGATTATACCTGGTTGCTTGAAAAGGTTGTATGAATATTTGGTATCTTTGGCGCCTGTAGACGTAAAAGAGCTTATTCGCTGACTGTGGACGATATCGAAAACACCAGCAAGAGCATTTTGGTTACATTGAGATATATGCCATAAACAAGAAGAGTAAAACATTCGTAATTTTGAAAGAGGGCCTTCCTTTTAATGTGTATGGCTTATACAAAAATACGCTGAACTGCATACTTCCTATCTAAAGACTCGACGATTTTCATTAGTTACAGGAATGGTAAATGTGAAACAAGTTGTGGACATCCATACTATTGGAGATCTCCCCAAGAATATTGCCGCGTTCTTAAAGTTAAAAAATCCCGAGCTCTACAGGGCATTCGTTTCGGAGGACTTCAGCTACTAAGCTTCAAAAATGGTGGTAACTTGCTCTCAATTAGGAAACTTGGGGGTTGGGACTCTCTGACAGTGGCGGAAATGTATATTGAGGAATTGGTTTCCAAGTGATTGAAGATTACGAAACAACTCTTTCAAAATTGTGAAAATGCAGCATCTACATCAACAACCACAGCAGCTTCAAATTCGATGAATGCCGTAAATGTTAAATTTCCTTTAGATGGATTACAAATTTCCAATTTACAGTTGCGATTTCAATTTTCATATTCATTATAATGAAAAATAAATATTGTATTTTATGGCGATTAATTAATTGTTAATACGATGTAATCATAATTTAATAAATTGTTCTTAAAATTAAATAAACATATTAATAACTACATCGTTTATTAAATTCTTCTGAAAATGAAAAAATATATTGAATTACGAAGAAATCTATGCATTATTACGAAAAATTTAGAATAACACACGGCCGATACGCAACTAACGGCCTCCGTTGATTATAAACCTCGGCTATCACCTCAGTTTGCAAACTTCAACAGCGTCCGTTAAATTGTTATATATCGGCCTAATGACGTTAATTACTATAAAGGTCCTTTCTTATACTCAAAATATAGCAATATCAGGATCCACTCCATCACCCTCTATCGCCTCACAACTTTATGATAATTGTTGTGTTATACACAACAATAGATTATGTTTATCACTCAAGGAAATTATATAAGGAATTTAATGTAATCATCCCGAAAAGGAATCCGTGTTTACATTATTTTTAGTTTTACATTTAATCTTAGTTTAAAGTTTACAGCACATTTGCAAATGTGTGAAAACAATCTAGACTCTGTCCTGTTTCTAAGAAAGGTGATGAAAACTGTTAATTATAGAAATATCACTATTATCTTTAATTTTTCTAAGGCTTTTGAAATGTTAGTGTATCAAGCAATTTATGCTAACGCTTATGAGCTGATTATCCCTTTCAGCATAGTTTCATAAGGGCCGGTCTACAACTATTAATCTTTTTTGTTCAACATAGTACATTTCCGAATCAGTGAATTCTGGCAAACAAGTTGAGATCATCTATCCAGATTTAAGTAAATCGTTCGACGGACTTGTTCATGGTATTCTTTTGTGTAAACTTAAAACAGTTTGGTTTTTCAGATAAATTGTCTGAATTTTTTTCGTGATACTTGCTGTGCAGGTGCCAATTCGTGGAATGCCGTGGTTTCAAATTTGACGAATGCATGGCTTTATATGGTGTACCACATGGATCCATTCTTGGGCCTCCTCTTTTCCTTATTTTTATCGACAAAATAGTACATACAACCAACATCAATTGTCTTTTATATGCATACGATTTAACAATTTATTGTGATATTAATTTGTAACGAAGTGATTTTTCCGTTAATAGTTTTCTATTGTAACCAGACCTAAGTGGGTTTTTTTGTTCATTTTGGTACAACCCTGTATACGATAACTTGTTAATATTTCTTTTAAAAATATTTTGAACCAAAGTTAAATTTATTTTGCAGGTCCTGTATTTGAAATAACAATTATTTCTTTAATATACTTCATTCAAACCGATTTCTTTTCGGGGTAATCTTAGTTTGTTTATTATTCTCATGATAAATCGTTTATTGTGTTTGTTCGCAATCAAGTAAGAGGAAAGTATAGAGTGGAATGAAAAATAATATTAACTGAAAATTTTTTTGTTAATTATTATATATATCTTTTTAAACAATTATTTTCCCGGCTATTTGCCAAAACGCTGAAACATGGATTACAAAAAAGATAATATGCACATTATGTTCAGTGCAACTGATTCAATAATGTTATTTTTAATTTCAACTATTCTGTCTAGTAAAACCAAAAATGAATAAAACACAAGGTATTCACCAGTTGACACTCACTTTAAAAAAGCTTTAAAATATCTACCGACACGTGTTTCTGCTTGCCATAGCGTCATCAGGGTAGCCAGCACATTTAAAGAATCCAAAGTAAGGAAACTTGTAAACCTTAATGTAATAAACATTAATGGCTTCAGAGAACAGAATAATTGAAATTATATAGTGGAAATACCCCTTTAGGGTCAATTATTTAAACAATTATTTAAATTGTTTTAATTGTTTAAAAAGATATATGTTATACTTATCTGTGATAAGATTTGTAAAAGTTAATAAATAATAATTAGCAAAAAAAAAATTTCAGTTAATATTATTTTTCATTCCACTCTATATTTTAACTTTTATCAAGAAGAGGAACTTAATTTGTTTTTAAAAAAAAAAAGAGGAAAGTAGTTTAATTTAATTTAGTTTGATTTCTAATCGAGGTGAAATTGTTTATTATAAATAAATATGTTCCTGTTTGTTTTAATAATTTACCGGATGAGATTAAATGATTTATTTTAAATATTAGTACTTGGCCGTTTCCAATTATTTCTTTTCGGAAATATAGTTTAAAAATTCTGAGAAAGCGATTCCCAGCCTTAATATATTTGATAAACATTTGTTTATCTTAAATACCGCAGGGAATTTGTTTAAACCTATTTTGCTAAGCTTGCTTAACGAATTTTGCCCTTCCACATCAAACGCAATTCCGTTCTTCGCGTCACGTGACTCTCGTCATCCATTGGGAATAAAACCGCTCACACGGCTTGAAAGAATCACTTCTGCTCCGGTGAGTGCTCAAATCAGCAGCACTCAGCTCCGGATTTCCAGTGCACTCCGCAACCAAGTAGTGGTAAGAATAATTTTGACGTTTTATTGTTTTTGTATTTCTGCCATTTTACCGTTTGTGCCCAAATTTACTGCTGTATTGTTTTCTCCAAACCACCTCTTTTCCCAGTAAGTCAGAGATATATGGGAAATTTCGCGATTCATTGATAAAGTTAGGTTATCCATTCAAAGACAAACATCGAAATTTGTCGGTTGTCATTGAGTATTGACATAAATATAGGACTATTATACGTCGATCTATGAAAAGAGTCCATCTCAGTCGTAGTTGCATTAAAGTGCAGGTGAAATCTTTATACCTCGATCTCTGAAAAGGATTCCATCAGGTGCATGCGCAGTGACACCAGTGAGATTTTTATGCCTCGATCTTTGAAATAGATCTCACTAAGTGCTCCGGGAAGTAATGCATAAACCGTTCTGTCCGATACTCGTGTTCACTATAACTACTTTATACTGAAAATAAGCTTGAAGTTTATTTGATAACCAATGGCTAAGCTAACACTAACGCAAGTTAACCTCGAATATCTCAAGTCATTCACGCATATCTCTGGTTTAGTAAGTTTAAGGGGCAGTTTTGCAATTCAGACCCGAATTAGTAAAACTGAACTGCTGTGCTATATAGTTAAACAAGCATCGGGATTATTCGGTTGTCATATTTATTTGGTATTGACGTAAAGATAGGACCTTTATACCTCGATCTCTGAAAGAGTCACATCTCAGTCGTAGTTGCATTAAAATGCCCGTGAAATCTTTATACCTCGATCTCTGAAAAGGAATTCATTGAGTGCATGCGAAGTGACACCATTGATGTTTTTATTGCCCCGGGCTATAATATACAAACCGTTCGCAACACGTAGTCAGGAAGCCCTAACAAGGGACATCAATAGTTAATCTAAATATATAGCACGCACGCGATTATACAGTCATATATACCGCCTATCCCTGGACTGACCTGCACTTGTGTCTTGTTTGTACTGTTCTATCGCTTATCACTGACCATACCTACTGCACCGATCACTTGCCGTAATTCTGTCTTAAGGATTAGTGACTAGAGTAATTAACCGCTTGCTACAAATACCAGTAGTAGCAGCTGCCGTAACTGTGCTTTATTTCGATTTACCGCTTGCTTGCCTTTGTAGATGCTGGTAGGAAACATTTCATAGTAATACCGTAATAGTAGTTTCCGTAACTTTGCTGTACTTTATATAACTGATCACCGTTTTTACATTACATAACCATGTTGATGTAAGCCTGTGGTATCAACAGGATGGTGCGCCTTCCCATTATGTAGCAGACATTCGAAGGTATCTTGACTAAATATTTCTGAACAGGTGGATTGAGAGACGTGAATCTATCTAATGGCCACCAAGATCTGCGGACCTCAATCCATTATATTATTTTCTGTGGGGTCATCTAAAAAACTTAATTTATAAAACCAAAGAGGAAAACATTGTTGAATTAAAAGAAAGAATTAGAACAGAAATACACATTTCTCAGGCAACTATAAACAAGGTTCAGTAACACTTTATTTATCTTTTTAGGTACTGTCAACTACAACAAAAAGTACAGTTCGGACATTTCCTAAAAATTTTTTGTATTATTCAGTAACCGTTGGTTCTAGTGACTATTATTTGTTCAAGCAAAATATGAAAAATTAGTAAATTCTTATAGTCAAAATGGTTGTATCTCTCAACTTATCAATTTTAGACCCTAAGAGTGATAGATTTTTGGAATCAGCTGTTGATTCATAATCCAAAAATTGATAAATATACAGGGTGTTTCATATAAAAAAATATCGATGATGCCATAACGGAAACGATGATGACGTCATAACCAAAAAGGTGCGCAAATGAAATTAAAAATCGACATTTCCGAGGATTTTTCCTAAATATTTTTAGTTTAGTAAATAATGAATTTATTCCATACATTACGAACACACTGTATATTGTAATCTTAGATATTATGTACTGTACTATTATATACTGGAAAAAATCATATGTTAGATATTATACACTGTACTAATACTATACCAATGGTATCTTTGGTGAGTAGTTTTGATATCAGTGTATACTGTACCACTAACCTTTTGTATTAAATTGCTTTTATTTTATGCAATAAAGACATTTATTTATTTATATATTTATTTATTTATTTAATAACGAATAATACCTCCCCTAGCTCTAATTACACTCTCAAGTCTACAATGCATACCTTCAATTACGTGTTGGATGGCCTCTTGAGGAATGTTATCCCATTCTTTCTCTAGTGCATCCTCAAGTTGCTGCAGTGTTAACAACTGTCCACGACATGGCCCGGTCCGTCTTCCTAGCATATGCCATACGAGTTCTATGGAATTTAGGTCAGGACTAGTTGCTAGCCAGACTATGGTTTCAATATAGACGTCATGGAGGTATTTTCTAACAATTCTGGCCACGTGCATTAAAAGAAATTGCTCACCAATAAACCCCTCAAAAACTACCACATGCTCTTCTAAAATGTCATTAACGTACCTTCTAGCCATTAAAACACTTCCATCTATGAACACAAATTCTGCGCGAGCCGCCCACCACCAAAGATCACCCTCACTAAAGTTGCATTGCATGTATCTATCTCCTTGCCTTCTCCACTCTCTCTCTCTCGTCCATCTGAAGTCCTCAGGGAATATCGGGACTCAAAGTGAAAAGAACATTGCTTCACTGCCCGATGTTCCAATTGAAATGTTCGAGTCCAAAATTTAGCCTGGCACCACAATGATTCCGGAGAAGCTCGAGGTCTGTTGCTGATCTTCTAGCAGATAAATTTGCTTCAATAGCCTTCTCCTAACAGTTCTATCGTTGACGTTGATATAGCGCATATTTTGTAGTAATATTAGCGTATCTCACACCAAAATATTTCTTTTGTTGTTACAATTTCTTAAAGAAAAAATGTATTCTCTGTTCAATAAAATTAGAAAAAAAAACAAATTGTATAAGGAATGGCGACAATTTACGTAGTATCCTTCTCAATTCAAATAATGTATATTCAACATTACTTGAACGATATTATATGATGATAAACGTGAATGAATAAGAATTCATTTTAGATGCAGAAAGAACCATCAAGCTCAATACATCAGCTTGACAAGTTCGCATTTATTTCCGATATTTTCCAGTTCGGCAGGTGTGGTGAGAAGGGTCGACCGTGCCATTTCCTATTATACACACAAGTGGACTTAAGATAGGGGAAATAGGAATAGGTTGTTAAATAATCTATTATGTCTTTTGTAATATTATATAATATATTTATTGATTTTTATTTATGTGATTTCATTCAGCTTAATACAAATCAATTGAAACATTGGATTTTTTTCTAAAAACATCAACAGTTAAATTTAAACAAACAAGCATTTATTCAAAGAGTTGGACACATCTTTCACAAGCAAAAAATACAGTTGCAACATATAAATATTTAAAATTATCTGTTAATTTTGATCGTAACCTAATCAATCATAAAATTTTCTGAAAGTGTTTTGTTTGGGGAGCTAAGGCAGCAATAATACACAGGCGCGGGGGCATGCAACCCCCTAGCTCCCCCCTGTGCAAGCCGCTGATTTCATTCCTAATTTTGCCTTTTAGTTTATTTTGTGGTACTCTGACACGTAGAAGTTTTAATGTCTCTTCAGCATAAGAACAAAGTTGTAGAACATGTTATAAATTAAAGCATTTTTCAGTATTTTGTACAGTTTCAGATTATGCTCAGGTTAGAAATGTTCACCAGGGGCCAGAAATGTACTCCATTTTACAGAGCTGGTACTTATATATTATAAATACAGGGTGTTTCAGATATGCGGTCATTAATTTCTAGGGGTGTTTCTACATAAAAAAATATGAAAAGAAGTTCATATAAACATGGGTCCGAAAATCCCTCCTAAGGGCGCTGCGGGCCTCTGAAGAGGGCACCCAAAATTGACATTTTATTTAAATACACAAAAAAAGTATTTCTTGTTGTAACGCCGTAGGACCAACCAGTTTTCAGAAATTTTAACATAAAAGAATTTGAAAAATTGACTGCCTACGGTTTTTATTCTTATTAAATTATGCAGAAGAGCGAGAAATCATTATCCTTATTTTTGAATCCTAGGTAATGCATGCGTTTCTTTATGTTCAAATTTCTGGAAACTGGTTGTTCCTACGGCGTTACAACAAGAAAACTTTTGTATATATTTATAGCCAAGGCATCATATTCCGATGAGACATTCACAAAAAATTTACATTAAAAAAATTGGGGAGAGAAGTAAGTCCCCCTTTCCAATTTTGTGCACCCCTGACTGAATTTACCCTTGGTGAATAACAACAGATAATGACCTTTATTGATATCGAATCACGTGCAAAAACTAGTCACTGTAGCTCAAAGGGTTCCTGAGGTATCAAATAAAATGTCAGTTTTGGGTGCCCCTTCAGAGGCCCGCAGCGCCCTTAGTAGGGATTTTCGGACCCATGCTTATGTGAATTTTTTTTTTTAAATTTTATATAGAATCACCCCTAGAAATTAATGACCGCATACCTGAAACATCCTGTATAAATATTAATAAACATACCACATAAAAATCCATGTTGTGTGCTTATTTATATACCTGTAATGCAACTAGTACAACCAGGATCAAGACTGAAAGGTGCAAGGTCTGTGCGGATGTCCGGGACTCTCCCATCTAAAATTATATGCAGCTTGGCAGCTTGTCCGGTGGTGGTGGTATACCAATTTCATTTATCTTAGCAACATGAAAGCGTCCGGTTTGTTTTGTTGTTTGGTTTGGTACTCGCATAAAGCACTCTTAACAACAATAACAATAACAATAATATTTATTTATAATTTAACACCGTAGTTACATTACAAAATGATACATTCAAAGAAATAAGCTTATAAATAAATAAAACTTACAGAAACCCATTTAAGTTTTGGAGACTTGCTTATGGGCGCAGGCAAAAACCATCCAATCATATGTTCATTTTTTTTCAAATCAGATCTTTTCTTATTAAATAATTAGAAATCTACATTGTGTATAAAGGAAAAAAATATGTATACATATATATAAACACACCCGCATATACACACATATACACGTGCACACATACATACATATGCATACATACATTTATACACATATATACATATACATACACACATATATACACCTACCCATGCATACCCATACACACATGTATACACACATTTTTTAATCTATCATTAATCTTATACTATTCCTATCTTCTAATCTTAGCCATTTATTCACATCCTTCTTAAATTTTAGTATTTTATTATTTTCCCTTATTGTTAGCGGCAAACGATTATACAACTTTTGTCCTATATAAAGAAAACATTTTTGACCAACGGTTTTATTGCTTTTGTATGTTTTTATGTGTTGTTTATTTTTTTCCTAGTATTATGGCAGTGATCTAGTAATTCCAATAATTTTTTATTTCTAAATAAATAAATTAATGTATTTTTCGCATATAACTGTCTCACATATAATATTATAGACTCTTGATAGAGCCGCTCTGTTGGATACATTATGGATTTGTTCAACACTATTTTTTATAATTCGTTTTTGCGTTACTTCCAACGGAGCCAAATAGGTTTTTTTAACATCACCCCAAGCTATTATTCCATATTGCAAAGTAGACTCAACTAGTGTGTAATAGATTACATTTAATTGCTTGATTGTCATAAACTGTTTCAGAGTTTTAAATTTGTAAATTAAAAATCTAATTTTTTTTAATCACATTTTCAACTTATTTATCCCATCTTAAAAAACCATCAATAATTATACCTAGATATTTAATGCTAGTTGTGGATGTGATCTCATTTCCATCAATATCAATTTTACTGTAGAGGGGTAGATATTTTTCGTATGAAGTAAAAGGCACGTATTTAGTTTTTTCCCAATTAATTGTTAACAGATTTGCATTAAACCATTTTTTTATTTTAGCCAATGATTCTGAGAAAGCGCAGTTACTACCATTTGTGCATAAACTACAAAAAATGATTGAGAACTACGATAACTTAAAACAAGTGTTTCACATATTCTGTGTACTCCATGCAATCAACGTCACGTATTTGATGCACGCCGTTATTGTGAAAGACATTTAAATTCGGTTGCCCATCGACAAAATATTGCCGGTACAGTTACATAAGAAGAATTTATTTTATGATTTGTGTGTCATGTTCTGTGCATGTAGTTTACCTTTACCTAGTAGCCATACATAGAATTTGCACCATTAACCTCAGTAGATGTGGAACGTTCATTTTCCTTGTACAAGCATATGTACAAACCAAAGCACTCAAATTTAACAACCACGAATACAGAACAAATATTGGTTGTCAAGTGACCGTGTATGTTAATGCGATAGCAGATTTTATTTATTTTGAATAGTACATTGTATAAAGCGATATGAATTTCATTATTCATTTAAACTTTTGCCTTTATTTGTCTATGTATGTCCTTCTGTTAACCATATGACGCAGTAGTAACTACCGGTCCTGGACTTCGGACTAGTTTCCTGACCCTGATGATCACCGACCAAATACAACACATTTTCAGGGAAACGAACTTGTAATCCTAGAAAACCGTAGTGTTTTTCCAACATATACCTCTAGCATTCGTAAACACTAAAGGTAACACTCATTCTACCAACAAAGTTATGCAATCCGAATCACCAACCAAGATAATCAAAAATGATATGATCCATGAGCGACCCAATCTGGTTTGAAAGGCTATTTGGAACAAAAATTAACAACAAATTTATAAAAAAGTTGAAACCTAACTACGTATACTGATATAGAAATACCAACTTTTGGAATGGCACGAGTTAATAAAAACTTGTGGAAAAAAACTTAAATTGCTATTGTTTGTTACTGGAACTAATGATGTTCCTCTTTTTGTCTGGATTGATGTCTGCTGGCCTTTTACTACGTCTGCCACCGGTTGTGATATTGAAATTGGCAGACTAATTCTGGGTGATGTACTAGATCCAGTTGATATCATGATCACTTTCATTCAGCCATAGTGAGATCATCTAATTGTGCGCATTTGTGAAGATTTTCCTTTCAGTCAGTACGTGCAAATCGATGACTATCTATTACCTGGTTTCGAGGATGTAATGGTTTGTGGGACACACTTTTCTCGGTCGATTTAAACATGGTTACATTCAACAAATTGTTCCAGATTCTTGTAAATACCTGAGAATTGCCACGAATAAGAGTTACTTTAATTTTTAATATATTGCGTTTGAGATATCATTTGCACCTTTATTATTTCAACGAATGAAGAATCAATTCCAGACTTGATGGTGCCGTGATATACCCGGATGATATAATTATTAAGTCTCCTATTAAGTGCTTACACTTTCAGCATTTGAAATGTGCTACAACGCCTTTAAATAGCAGTCGTATGCACATAAGTGACCAAATTGAAATTTTCGTGATTATGGAAAAGCCTTGAGCATAGGGTCAACAAACAAATAGGCATATTTCAGCTATCTAAAGGATGCCAACTCCTACTATCACTGCTGAAATTGGGTTCTTAAACTGATGACATGGTGTGGATGTTTCATTCTCAATTTACGTGTAATATGTTCTCATTTATACAGGCTGTAACAAATTCGCTTCTTACTACAGGGATCTCTGTTCTTGAGATTTTTGAAAAAAGTAAAATTTTGAATTTTCGTTTTTATTTTTTCCTTGCGTAATTTGAAGAGGTATCGAAAAACTAAAACGACGTTTTCATTGACGTTTTTTATTCTTTATAATATAACATAAAATGTTTTTTTATAACACGTTTTGTCTTTTCGCGACCATAATCAAGTACTTTATTTTAAATAGGGACCTATATTTTTATTACACTTTTTTTGTAGCATTTGAAACTCAGACTTCACTGATGTAATAAATTTTTATGTTGCTAAACGCTTAGTAGCTGTAAATCATCATCAAGGAGAAAAATCACATTTTTTTTCAAATTAACGTTACTTTATGATTTTTCGTATTAATAATTTGTTACAACCTATATAGACATCTTAAAAAATGAAGCATATGGAATTGAATTTTTCAAGAGGCCAATTAATGCGTTATGATCTAACCTTATCATTATAATCTGTCAGCAATATTTCAAACAATGGTGCCGGTACTGTGTTGGGATAACACAGTACTGGTAACACAGCTATTCTGTACGACTATTGATAAAGAAGTGCTGAGGATAATTTTTGCAGTAATCCAATTCCGTCAGTATTTATATGGACATGCATTTACATGAAGAATATTACTAGCTAATATATTATTGCTGCATTACAATAAGGTTTACATGGTATGGTTTTTCGAAGTTTATAGTGGATGTGAATGGAGCTCAATTAACCGCCATGAAGTTTGAATAACTTTGCAAACAATTTTTTCACACACATTGCATTATCCCAAATTAAACAGGATTGCAGTGGTAAAAATGTTTAATAATTGTGTTAGCTAACGATTAGATATTCAATATTGGTTACAAAAGTTTCTTTTCTCGTACAGGAATACTCCTCAACGTCCTATAACCACAGTACCAAGCCAGTTAATATTGGTAGGGTGACAAGATCGCTATTCAATCAATGATATTCAAAGAAACATGGAAAAATAGAAGCCCAAACAGTAACTGCACACGATAAAGGAATCCGAGATATAACATTCGATGAAGATGAACCAGTATGAACAAATAATCCGTTACATAAAGGTTTTATTCCAGATAATATTTTTCACTAAACAGGGTTAAATTAGTATATACTGGTATACATTATAGTAGTATATTAATCTACATCGAATATACCCCTTGAAGAAAACATACAGGCAAATGCGACTACGCCTCAGCTCCTGGGGAGCGAGAACAGCGACCAGAAGACTCCAAGAGGCAGCCTCTCTTCTGGAAGAATGGTGTATCAAGTGGAAAGTCGCAGTCAACGCGGAGAAAAGCCAGATGATTCTCTTCGGGAAAGGACGCAAGGAAACCCCGACAGGACACGTTTCCATGTTCGGCGAGGACATCCAATGGCACGATTCCGTCAAGTACCTTGGCGTAATCATGGACAAAGGCCTGACATGGAGACAGAACACCGAAGCCATCGTGGTAAAGGCCAGGGGGCTCTCATCTACCCAATGGTAGGGAACCAGAGCAGGCTCAATCTGAGGAACAAGCTTCTGCTAGTCAAAGCACTCATCAGACCACAGCTGACCTACGCCTCCGTAGCATGGGGATATCAAGCGAAGACCTAGGCGGAAGAAGTTCCAAGCCTTGGAAACGTGGCCATCAGGACAGCGGTGGACGCACCATGGTACGTTAGAAACGCTGACATCTTCAGTGACCTAGAGTACACACCAGTCACTGAAATCATCCGGGATAGAGCGAAAAAACTGTACACCTTAGCCGAGGAGCATAGGAACCCGCTGATCAGGGAGGCCACCTCCTATGATCCGGCCGACGCACCGAGGCACAAGAGGCCGAAGGTACAGTTACTGGACAACGGGTAAGTGTAACTAAACCTTTCCTTACAGATGGACCAACCCACGGAAGTGACATGACGCAACCAACCACCTTCCCACAAACCTTGCGGGCACTGGTCGGTGAATCGACCAGTGCCCGTTGTCCCCCTGGTTCCATGAAGGACGAAAGTGCTAAGAAAGCACTTAGGCTTTTACCTCCTGGAGCTGCATAGTTCAGCCTCACCTTGTCCGATGATCCAGATGACAATGTGTCAATTGACACTTTGTGTACTGGCAGTCAATCCCAAATCACAGAATATCCGCACAGTCCCTGACATACCGATGACTACCCCCGGGGGTGACAAGCTGGCGAAGAAAGAAGACGAAGTCAGAAGAGCGCCAGAAGAGGCCCTAGTCAGCAGGGTTCATCAGCCAGGACCCAGGGAGGTTGGCTGAAATCTTCGGCACCGCTCACATTTGTGAGTGGGGCCGTTCGTAAAGTAAGCTAACCCGCCCTGCACGAGGCCAGTCCAGGTCTACAGCAATGACTAGGGTAAAAAGGTAATAGTCCTGCCTGGCCTTAGCATCAGAGACCGTCATCAAGCCAAATGGATATTGGCGCACCTCAGCATATAAATGATGATAATAATAATAGAATAATAGTAATAGTTTTTATTCTATGACGAAATTCAGAAGTTCAAGACTGCAAGACCATGAAACTACCATCGCCGTGGTCTGCGCAATATCTAGAACTTAGTCCTATAAAACATGTTTGAGACACAATGTGAAGGAGGCTATTTAACCAACACAGTGTATTCCAAGCTAGGCATCAATTCTTTGAATGTATTTCGAAGCTTTGGAATGGTATCAAAGACACAGAGACATTTTTATAGCAAGTATTGGAAAAGTGACAATTTAGATTTTTTGTTTCTTTATGTTCTTGTATGAAAATTTATTTCTGTGCCATTTTCATTGAATAAATGCTTGGGAATATGCCTCCTATTATTTAAATCTAGTTTCTTCCAAAGTTAAAAACAGAAACGGCTTTATCGTTATGTTTTCTATATTATTTTGATGTGTGTATTTATGTACATCCAAGGTATGTATTTTGTAAATTTGTAATTATGTCGAAAACACGTTCCCCATTTTATTTCTTGTAAAGGTACAAGAGCATGTTTAAAATATATATCTGTTAGAAACTTTATTTAGTAAATAGTCTGCTACTTATATATTTTAGTTCCCTACATTTTTATACTTTCGCAAGTCACGCAACACGCGAGATAAAATAAAATACTAGATATGGTCCTGGAATGGGCTGGAACATTTGATGTGAAGATAACACTGACGTAGTTTTCCACGAAACACCAAAACACCATATATCGCACTCAATGAGTGCAGTACATCAGTGTTAACTAGATGTGCTTTATCAAAATGAGTAAATAAATTACAAATTAATTAGTTACATTAAAAACATAAGAATTATACATAAATGAAATATCTGCACCTAGTTGAGATTAATTGTATGCAATACTGTATTCTCCACAATGGGTTATAATAGACGCCAGGGCCGTCTATTAGTTACTTTTATTTGGTGATATAATTGTTGCCTCAATAATTAATTGGTCTTTAAATATGTTAATCTGTTTCTACCACGCACTAGATGACTCTTGATGACAATGCTCAACTTAGAGTTTATTCACATATATCACTCAGTTTCAGAAATTTCATAAAATTTAACTATTAAAATAACATATTCGCGTTAAAATATATTCGATTTTTCAATATTTTACCATTTAATATGGTGATACCATATTGCACATAGCATTCAACATGCCGATGTTGTAGCGATCCTGATTTTATCCGCAGAATGGATGCAAAGCGGGTTAGATAATCGTTGTTACGACGTCATTCAGCAACGTGAGGAATCGTCGCGTCGGGCGACATTGAAAAAACGTTAAATACTGGTTAGGAAAATATCGATCTTTTTATTCTTTCTAGGATGTGGCTAAATTGTACGCCCCCCAAAGCACAATCTTGGCTACCATTGTTCCGCAAAATTTCTATTTTGCCAGACATTAAAACAACTTTTTTATTTATAGTGAATTAAAACAATCACGTTTTATGTATTTCCTAATTTACTAATTTTGAACAAATGAAACCCACGGTGGGAGGGGGAGCCGCACGTTTCATATACGTCGGACGACATGTTTTCCTATTCCCTTCAAGCGTGTAAGCTCGAAGGCATTTAGACTTCCTATATTTACGATACTATTATCTATATAATAAATCTGTACTGAATAAAACATGTCAATTTTTCACGATTGCATTGAATTAAATATGATATTAATACACAAAAATTTAATTTATCAAAAGTACCGCAAAAATTATAGTGTCTTCCCTTTAAAAGTTGTGATTGTGATGAAACATCTATTGACTCCTTTTACACAACTATACCTAAGTTTCAAAATATTTCTAAGAATATAAATTTAAGAAGACAGTGATTTTCCATGCTTTTTTTAAAATTGTTCTTCTTTTCTAAAAACAGCATTCCGTTTGACGCGCACTAATGGATATACAGATCAGTGTGTAGTTATATTTTAAATAACATAAAATTCTATGCAAACAGCATATATTGAGCTCTTATACAATTGCCTCTATCTCCCCCAAATCACGCGCAACCCTATTTTGTAAGTGGACACCAGATACCCTAATCTCACAGAGACAAAACACTTTTAAAAAATGTATGTTCGCAAGCAAGTTTTCGAATAACAAATGAAGCGTCACAAACTGTATACTGGTTTCAGAAGTGAAGAAGACCCAATTTTCTGGCAGTTACTGCATGATACGAAGTAGGTTACACCTCACACCAGAATCTATTACAAAGTTAAACAAAGCCTTTTGTACCTATGTAACAGCGGGATATTATCTCCTTGTATCTAACATTATTGATATTTTCTAAATTTATTTCTGGAATAAACGCGTTCATTCATTCGCCTAATGAATATTTTTATAAAAAGATTTTGTGTAGGAATCACAATCTAGTCATTGATATGAATCTGTTATAATTATTAATCAATAAACTTTCATCGGAAGTTCAAGGGCTGAACTTTCAGCAGATTTTTTAGTATGAGGAGTTTTATCTGCAAATAATTACGTATAATTAAGTCATTTGGGAGTTTTCCTTTTACGTTATATCTCTATTAAGCTAAGTTAATTCTCATTTTATTGGCTTAAGAATAATTATTATACCTCATATGAACTAATCAGGAAAGAGAATGTATACCCATTTAAAATTTTTGAAAAAGCTGTTTTTCGCGTATAGGGAACGAAGTAAAAGGTTGAATTTATCACGATTATACGTCCCCTTCGAAAACAAAATCGACGTTTTTCGGTGTTTTTCTCGAAAATTTTTACAATAAACATGAAACACCACATACAGTTCACCCAACGTATATTTTCTTCATAAAAAAGTCCATCTAAAAATTTGAGTTGTAACATTAATAGAAGGTACAGATTAATACTTCTTTCAAATAAACACAAAATAAACTTATGTTTGATTTTCACAATTTGTGAAAAATCAAACATAAGTTAAGATAATCTAAATGGTTATGATTAATTTAACATATGTTATAAGCAGTTCATACAACGAACATTTTCTTGATAAGAAAGTCCATCTAAATTATGAGTTGTAAGATCAATAGAACGATTGATATCTCTACTTCTTTATTAGAACTTAGAACGTCCTTTGAACAAGGTACATTCGGTTTAAATTGCATTCTACTATTTCCATGAAGATAATGCATATTTTAGAAGGATTCATATATATGTATACACCTCTAGGTTGCTTTACATAACTCCGGTCTTTCTTAAAGACCAGCCCGTCGACAAACGTATTGTCTGTCAGGCGAACGAAAACAGGCAAAAGAATGCGGGAAATACATTAGTACTGTTCACTTACATTATGGTCGATATTTGCATGAACTTGTTGAATTTGAGAAGATCACTGAAAAATATTCAATGCTGGTATGCCGCTTGCTTAATACATGAAATACAGTCAGTCAAATACGTAATGAATGAAAACAGGAGCGCAAGGTATACTCCTTCAAAATCTCTTACTTCATATTGGACACAACGAAGTGTCGTCAACTTGCGCGGCTCTCTTCAACACTTACAAAGAACAGTGACGTAAGTAAATAATGGCACAATTATATTAAATAGGTACTAGAAAAGTGTAAGTTTTCTACTCATACTACTATATTTAGAATATTTGATTATTTTCGTCTTTTCCTCATTCTATTTATTTACGAGAAATAAATTTATGAATATATTTATGCCACAAATAAATTTTAATCAACATTAACTAAGAATTTGTTCCGAAATTTTTAAGGTTCTATGGTACAAATAATAAATATTTATTATCGAGATGATTTTGTTTTAATTTATGCAATAAATATACATAGTTATCTGAAACAGTTCAGCTTTTTCTGTATAAGTAACAAATCGGTATCTGCTTTTATTATCAAATACCTCCGCCAGGTAGAATAGGTGCTGGAATAGCACGTGCGTGGTGTATTTTGACAGCACCGTACTTAAATATAATGTGTACAATATACCACGCTATCAATGATAATCACTGAGTCCACGTGCAGTTTAATTTGGTACCGTCAATGAGGTCAATACACTTATTATTTATTTATACTCTAAAATATACGGTATTTCAGTGTATCAATTTACTGTTTGATTCCATAGCATAAACTGTTTAAAAAAAAATGTTAAAATTCGAAAAATTCAACTCCCGCCAAAAATGGTCGATGTGGTGACGTCCCGGTTTAAAATATGAGCAGTACAGCTTAACGTCCAATTTCTGTTGCAGGACTGTATTGTGAACTTCATATTTTCAAATTTGTTATTGTGACAACTGACTTTCTGTGGCTGTTATTTTTTTCTCAGATGTTAGATATATCTATTGTGTGTTTTATTATTGTTAATTTTGATACCTAAAATATCTACTTAAATCAAGTAAATAATAATACTTTACAACATTTATCGGAATCCTTGTTATAATAAAACCAATTTAGTATTTTCCACACTTCTAAAATAGTCACTAAGACATCTTGAATCATAATATAAGTCAAGATGATATTGGACAAGTTTGTTGGCTGTTAAAGTAGAAATTATTTCTTCAATAAGAAACAGAAAAAACTTTCTTTCCTATTTTTATTTTTAGAGGACTTTCAGCTAGGTACATGGACAATTTATCCTACGTTTCGTCTCCGAGTTTTCGGACTTTTTCTAGGTTAAAAGCTAAAAATAATGGTTTTACATAAGTCGTAAATTACATTAGTGACATATTACATATCTAAAAAAGTGTTTTCTTACCTAATATAAATTTCCTATTTCAATTTCATTATATGGGCTGATTTTATTTTGTTTTTCATCATTTTTCCATGTTATGGAATTTCTTAATATTGACCCGAAATTTAATATAGATACCACAAATAAAAACAACAAAAAAATTACAAATAACTAAAATGATATCTAGTATAGAGAATGCATTGGAAAACGTACATACATCTGAAAGAAATAACATCAGAGCCAGTACCTGTAATATTTTAACTCATAAAAACAAATTACACCCTAATCAGAAACATAGCAGTTTAAACAGTAATTTAAATATAACTAGGAGCTTTTTAAAAAACAATCCAGAATTAATCATAACAACTGCCGATAAAACTAATAAGACAATCATCATGACACAAACTCAATATTTAAATAAAATGAATGATTTATTAAGTGATAACAGCACATACGAAAAATGTAATGATAAGACGCGAATTACCCAACAAGAAAATAATACAATAGTTAAGGATCTCTATAAAATGGGCTTTATTGATAAAAAAATTTATAACAGATTATAATCACATAATGGAATCTCACCAAAATTATATGGTTTACCAAAAGTACACAAGTCTAATATACCAATGAGACCAATATGCAGCTGCGTACAAGCACCGAACTACGAACTTTCAAAATTTCTATCAAATATCTTAACAAATGTAGTATGGAAAACTATTTATAGCTTGAAAGACTCCTGGGAGAAAAAGATTATTGATGAAATCAACATACCGGAAAACTATATATTAATCTCTCTTGATATTGCATCACTATATACAAATATACCAATAGACTTGACAATAGAAGCCATACAAAATAAATGGAATGATATCAAACAATTTACAAGCATAGATGAAAGGGAATTTATTTCTACCATAAAATTTATATTAAATTCAACATACTTCTTGTTCAATAAAACCTTTTATAAACAAACAGAAGGACTAGGTATGGACCAACCACTATCAGCAGTGTGTGCAAATTTAACCCTGGAATATCTAGAAAACCAACTAATACCGACACTTTCAAATAAAATTGCATTTTATAAACGATACGTAGACGATTGTCTACTATGCGTTAATAAAAATGAAATACAGTACATATTATTACAGAAATTCAATGAACAACACAAGAAATTAAAATACACATTAGAAACAGAAAATGAAAATAAAATAAACTTCTTACGCCTGACTCTAATTAGATCTGCCAGTAGAATTAACACCAATTGGTATTAAAAAAGTATCAGTTCGAAACGATATACCAACTTCCAATCAAAAACTAATAATAAATACAAAATTAGTGTTATAAACAGCCTCGTGGACAGGGCCATTTTACTATCAGATAAACTGTTTCACAAAGAAAACATAATTAAAATCAAAAACATTCTTTTAAATAACTTTTACCGCCACCTTTTATAAATAAGTATATTGAAAAGAGAATACATATAACAAGTAACAAAAACAATAAAAATCAAGTTGACATAGATTTACAACCTAACTGCTTACGACCCATATTTGACAACACAAACCAGGGCAAAAATCAAAACAAGCCAAATAAAAACAAAATATATATATCGGCACCATACATACCACAAGTATCAGAAACAGTTCAGAAAGAATTAGGTAAATATAACACAATTAGCACACAAAAATGATAATAGCATAAAAAATAAATTGTATTCAAAAGATCCAATAGAGAAATTAAATCAAACCCGTTATTTATAAAATTGATTGCTCAGATTGTGGTAGGTATTACATTGGACAAATCCAACAATATTTAAATAAACGTATAAATCAACATAAATTATCAATTAGAAATTCCATAGCAACTCTTAATTCATGCAGCACAGCGTTAATTGAATACTCCGTGAATAATTTACACAATTTTAACTTTCCGGATACAACCATACTGCATAAAGAAAGAAATACAAAAAAACGTATGTTTTTGGAAATGGCCGAAATACAAAACAACTAAAAAAAACAGTAAATTATCAAACAGATATAGAAAATCTAAGTAACATATATTGCAATCTTATTCAATAGTAACAATTTTTATACATCCGGTATATGTGCTAACTGCAAAACCTCTTCTCAACGGCTTTCCAATATCATGAGAATGTTTACAATAATTCGGACCATCAATATAAGTATACTATCAACTGTTATAATTACCTGCTCTTAAAAAGAAACACATGAACGGCGACAATAAATACTGATCATTCTCTGCCCAACTCTTCAATTTACACGTACATTACATACCTACCCAATAAAAATGATGAAAAACAAATTAAAAGCAGCCCATACAATAAAATTAAAATAGGAAATTTATATTAGGTAAGAAAACATTTTTTTTGGATATGTGAATACATATCCACTAATCTAATTTACGACTTATGTAAAACCATTATTTTTAGCTTTTAACCTTGAAAAAGTCCGAAAACTCTGACGAAACGTAGGATAACTTGTCCATGTACCTGGCTGAAGTCCTCTAAAAATAAAAATAGGAAAGAAAGTTTTTTCTGTTTTTTATTGAAGAAGTAATATAAGTCATTTCTGACAAATTTCCCCTACCATCTTAAGTTAGACTCCGTGACAAACAGAAAACAACAAAAACTATTTATTAATGATTTGATATGACATAAAAAAGAATCCGTCAATGGCATCAATGGCCAAGGTCCGTAAAGGAGTACGGACCTCGATCAATGGCTATCAAAGGTTGTCATTTTTACTCTCACTTTCTCTTTGATATCTATTTCAGATAGATACTAAGGTCAAAATGTAAAATATCTCTACTTTTAGCCTTTTTGCTAGTTATAATTTTGTTTTACAAATAAATAACATATAATATAATTATTTTAATGCATATTTAACGTTATTCATATATCATATATTTTTACAATATTAGAAAACATCATTTGATTGTTGTTCCTCAGTGATTGCATAAATATGTTCACATTATATATAATTTTTTTATATAATCAGATTTTTTTTAAATTGGTATTTTTTAAACATTCTAAAATTTGAAAAATGTGTTTGGACATTATTTATTTATTTTCAAACATATTTGCAACATAAAAAAACGTCGGTTCCTTTGATCCATTTACCTCCGTCAAAGAAGTCGAGGTTTTTTATGTTACAAATAAGTTTGATATAAACTATACTACAGTCTACACAGTCAGATCACTCCCCATTATTCTCCTAACGGCGCGTGGACTACACTCGATAGCTACAATACAGCTGGTCTGACGTTTGACTCTTTTTATTATTATTTTGAATCCTGAAATGAGGTAATTTGTTCAACGTGTTTAGTATTTTGTGATTTTTGTATGCATACTGCATATTTGTTACAAAAGTAATGAAAAATGAGTACTGGTACAAAGAACTGTTGTGTTGTTCAAGTTTTTTCCGTTTTCCTAAGGATGGACAAGGTAGATATAATATTTAATTACACACATATGTATATTTTTTATTTTAGTCAGCAATACAATAAATTATGCTGATTTTGATATTTACTAATATTTATTTAATAACTAAGACAATGAACAAAAGCTACATATGATGTATTTATTTTACTACTATACAAAATAACCTAAAAAATATTTTTAGAATAAAAATGAAAATCCTTTAATAAATAATAGTGACATTCATTGTTTGGCTTAAATATTTCGATACATTTGAAAATGTTTATCTGTTAAGTAAAACTCATACCTTCTTTCAAAATTTTCCGCTCTATTTTGTAGATGTTCCATGTGGAAATAATTTCTAGGCAATCCTGAGATAATAAGAAGAGTGTTACGGCTTCGGTTATGTAGTTTACATTTTAAAGATGAGTGCCAATAACAAAGCGAAATGCAAAAATGAAAACACAGTTTTCGTTTATTAATACGCATATTAAAACCGATCAAAAATGTTTATTTTTGTTTGAATGATGTAATCGCTGAAATAATATTGGTGATTTTTTTTAAAAATTATACGTATTTATTGGAGTGTATACATATATACACAACAGCAAGTTCTCAATTTAAAACAACTTATTATAATGTGTAAATGTATAAACTTAAAAATATCTTAACTGTATATAACTTTTCTCATTCTAACTGAAAATTATTGAACGCTCCTTATATCTCTATATGCTCTTGAACTAGGCGCACTAGTCCTCACAAAAAACCAAAGGATGGTCCATCAATTTCAATGGGCTTGATTATGGAGTGTAGAGAAGGAGAAACGTCTCCGTGTTAAAAAATGTGATCGGATTTTCGATGGAAGAATAGGTGGCGCTGATTTACAGGAGGTATTCTACGTGATTTTGTTTTTACTATTTTTATTATTTTTTTACGCTGTATAATTCTTTTCAACACCTACATAATATTATGTTTTCGTTAATTTATAGAATCTGAAGCTAGTTTCAGAGATATAGTAAGTGTTTAACTTCAGACTCAATCCCATAATACGATCAGCGCCACATCTCATACCTTACAGAATTCAGACCACATTTAGAACGTACCGTCCATAAGAGACGTTCCTCCTTCTCTACACTCCATAGGCTTGATTTACTAGTGAATTTACTGCCGTGCATTTTACTGTGACTATACATATACTGTTGTCCGCCATTGTGATGTCGACGTTATATTAAAACAATACTATTCCTTGACTTCTCTTATTTTCTTAATATTATTAATATTATCATGTTACTTATTAGCATTTTTATAAATAAAACTATTTGCAATCACTATTACATGTGTTTATAGACTTGTTTTTAAAAAGTGACTATAAGTGACCACATTTTCATTAAAACAACTTATTTACATTTAGCACCTTTATATATTGAAAAATATACATTTGGACTTATTTTTATAAGCTAACAGACCACTCAAATACCTATAAGTTTCATTTAATAAATATATTATTAAGATAAGACAGCCATCAGGGGCGTGCGGTGAGTTTTGATACAGGGGAAGCAGTTTGTGATATAGGGTGATGGGTAGTGCGAAGCCCCGAGCGAAGCGAGGTAAAAATTTTTTTAGAAAAGGGGCGTGGCTTCGGTATAATCATTTTAAAACAAATGTCGAAAGCCGCAAAGTTATGATATCTAGAAAAAAAGTACACTTGTAGGACCGCCACTCCTCATTAAACATAAAACATAAAAACACCACAAAAATTAGACAACCCCCGATTCCAAAGCCGAAGCTGCACGGACGAGGGTTACACTTATGAAAAAAAAACGCAGACACACAACCATACCCACCGACATTGCCAGTGCCGGTGGCGGGGATCGAACTCGCAGCGAAATAGAGAGTTTGTTCAGTCATACTTGCCATCGTGTACTCTCTAGCCAACTATAAATCGGACCGGCTAGTTAAGTAGTTAACATGCACATACCTACCTATTTATAATGTAGTTTAATCCGCCTCCCCTTTTTTGCGAAGTCGGAAATAACTTGGTCGTAAAAGGTTAAATTTTGGGACATCGCCTTCACAAAGTCCCTTTCTATTGTCAACAGGGACAATTTTGAAAGCCGCTCTTCACTGGTTGAATTTCTTGAAAAAGTTTTTATTCTTTTTTAAGGTCGAAAGACTGCGTTCAACCGAAGCACTAGTTGCAGGTATCGGCAACACTAACTTACACAATTTCAACATTTCAGAGTAGGCCTGATCCAAACTATTTTCTTTTATAAAAATAATCAGTTCGTTGGCGTTATATTTCTGACTAATATCTTCTGTAGTATAAATAATTGAAAGTTCCAATCGTAACCCAAAAAAATTTCCATAGTTATCACTCAATGACTGAGGTGCGTTTTGTAGAAACTGTTCATTTTTAAATTCATTAAAATTACACAATTCTAAAAATTGTATATCACTAAAATTTTTAAATCTATTATTTAATTGCCCAGTGATATTGTCCAAAATTTCGATAAAAAAGTCTTCGATATGAAGTTCTACGATCCACTATAAATTCAGTTCGTATTCTTTTTTCTTTTCGGCTCTAAACTGTCATTACTAGTTTTTTCCCAGAACTTTTCAAATTCATTTCTTTTGTTACAAATCAAATTTTTTAATTCTTCAATTTTCTTTACACAAAATCTAACGTCATTTGATTTAGTTTGCAAAATATTGAATAAATTGTCAGTAAATGGGAATATTTCGGAGAAAATATTTAAATTCAAAGTCACTTTTCAATGAATCTAAGTAACCTCTGGATCCATTCAGTCTCAGTGTCCCAATCATCTTTGCTTTGTAAAATATTTTCAATTAAATCAATTAGAGGCTGTCGATATTCAGATACAGTTTGTACTAGCCTCCCATTGTAATTCCATCGTGTTGGAGCACTCTGGGTAGTCTCTTCTGTACTTCCAAATCTAAAGGTCGTGTCCGTTTTGATGATTTTGAAAAATAGACAGCCATTCCACTAATACTTGAAAAAAATACTTTGTACTCTTTAAGACACGCTGCAGATTGAGCAAGAACTAAATTTAATCGATGCGCAAAACAATGTACAAATATTGCATTCTGAAAAGTCTCTTTTACTTTGGCCCGCAGGCCCCCCAATTTACCAGCCATTACAGCGGCCCCTTCATAACTTTGGGCCATAAGTTTAGCACCACACTCTAGATCATCGACTATCTGACAAACTATAGCATATAAAGCTGCAGCCGTTCTCTGCGTTGTTACGTCTAAAAATCGTAAAAAGCGCTCTTGGACTTTCCAATTTGGATTTATGTATCGTACTACGATTGACAACTGACTAATATTCGTAGTATCGGTTGTTTCATCTAACATAATTGCAACAAAAGGAGCTTTTTTATTTCTTGCTTGATCTTTTTTTAAAACAATATTGTTTATCGACTGAATCAAATCATTTTGAATATGATTTGATGTACCGCGAAATACCGTGGAGTGTTCCAGATGGTTACTTAAAATTGTATCGTATTTTGCTAATAAATCAACTAAATTGATGAAATTGCCCCTATTAGCAACACTCCGAGATTCAGTATGACCTCTAAAACTAAGTTAATTTTCGCCGAGAAAACAAACAATGTCAATAAGTCTTTCTAACATTTCAATTTTTTTTACAAGTTCATTATGCTTACGGTCACTTTCTTTCAACTGCTGATCTAATGAATGTTCAATTCGTGATTTTCCAAATGTTTTTTTAACCATTCGCAAATGAGTTTCACACTTACCATGCCTCTTTGTCACTTTGTGAATATTGTTTAAATCTGAAAAGCCATTTTTATTCCAAACACCTTTTTCATTTGTGAAAAGTACACATGGCCAACAAAACAATTTACACAAATATTTGCAACCCGTTAACCACTGATTAGCACTGTACATTTCAATATTAAAGTACCTATAGCATGATTTAACTTTCGTTTTTAAAAGTTTTAAATCATGTGTTGGTCTCCCGTTTCTAATAATATCCAGTTTATCTTGAAACGAATATGTTGAAAATCCCTTTTTCAACAAATTGTATACCATATAAACGCAAATAATATTTTCTACAGTGCTAGGACCAGCTTCCATATTGAATAAGTAATTCTAAAACTGCTTATACGCGTACTAATGTTCAACGTTTTAAAAATCACTTGTCGCCACACCACAGGTTTAGAAACACCAAAATAGTTTTAACAAATATAGCACAAAAGCTGAGAATAATACTAGGAAGATTAATATTAAGTGTAATATTAAAATCGATATTAAAATCTATAAAACAAGACGCATTATAATACTATGCTATACGACTCAGATATCAAGATTATGAAGTGGGGATGGGATGCATTTCAAGAAGTTGCTTATCATCACTCAGTTATCATATTAGTTATATCGAAGTCGCGCGAGTTCGTGTTGGCTCGATTAATCGAGTGCGTCATCGTTACGGTTTTAGCGTGCAACATTATCTCAGCTGTTGAAATTCAGGGCCGTGTCTATTGAAATTGGGTAAAAGTAAATTTTAATGATTAATATATGTGATAAATAATAATTAGGTTCTAATTATGTGTTTGTTTTTTAATAATCCCAAGGGAAGCACTGCTTCCCTTGCTTCCATTGTCCGACCGCCCCTGACAGCCATTATCTTCATCTGACTAAAACTAAAATTCTATTCATTTATTACTCTGTGTTTATTTTTCATTCGGTTGAATTCTCATTTGAAAAATCTAAAGTACTCTTTAGTTTAAAGATAAAAAAAGAGTTAAACAGCGTAGGTAATTTAAAAAAAAGACGATGTATCGCCGTAGATTTTTAATGAGGTACGTTGAAAGAAATCAAGCGAATTCGGCTATCTTATCTTCGTTTATAGTCCTACGACCTGTATATGTTTCTCCATGTACATATTATATTTTATAAATCACTCGACCATATGGCCTTTGCTTTTTATCAATATGATAAAATTAAGCATTACTATTTGTCTCATTTTCCTGTGCGTGATGTGAAAATTGGTCAAGTGGTTTATATGCTAAACAATATAAGTGTTGTATCTCAAGATTCCATTTAATGATAGATTGCTTGTCACACGCTAGAGCGGATATGCTCTCAACTATTGGCAGTGGTTCGTGCATGTCTAGTTCTAACCTTCATCAACAGATGTTCACAACATTGCATTTTCAATCCTACAAGTACTCGCATGTATTTTCAAACGCAACAACTCGTATTATTTACTGCTATTAAAAAATGCATATCAATTGTTTTTATATTTGAAGATAAGTAGACGTATATATCAAATTGGTTGTATGATATTCCGTATATACAGGGTATCCAATAGTACCCAATAAGGCTTTCTTTTCTAAGATGTGTAAATCAAATTTATATTCCCTTAGACACAGTATTCCATTACGATGCGATGTAATGGATTCATTCTCAAGAAAATACTGGCACAACTTTCATAATGGTTTATTGTGAGATGTCAAAATGCTAAATTACCACTGCTAACTGACAATACGATGAATAAAATAGAAAAGGAATAATTTACTGCATTTCACTGTAAAAAAATGCTATTAATAAAATACAAATAGTTACCTCTACATCAGTTTCACACCTCCTACTGTAAATCGTATTTCATTTTAAAATTCTTCGAGACGGGCACATAATATATTTAAACTTCTATACTCGGTCCGTTAATATAGACAGTAATTGAGACTCTCAATAGTATAGCAGCATATGTGCGACAGCTGGCGGTCACTGCCATACATATTCTAAAACACATGTCGCTGAGCGCCAACTTTCATTCTTTTACTGTCTACTATTAACGAGCCGACTATAGACAGTGCATTTGATTTAGATTTTTCCAATTATCTGTTTGTTTGCATTAAAATCAAAATGAAACTAAAACAAGAAAGTCATTCGTGTCAAATAAATAGAAAAAAGATACTCATAGAAATGATATTCGAAAGAAGGTAGGTAAATACTTTGTACATTCGACAATATTATGGATGATATAAATAAATCGGTCTTTTAAAAGACAGAGTAACAGCAACAAAAACAAATGTTGCAGGGGTAGCAAAATGCTCATTAACAAAACAAAACAGTTAATTACTTCGAGCTAATTTGGGTATAACACTAGCATACATTTTGGCATATGGCACTTTTTGTATTACAGTATACAGAATTTTTTAAAATATATTTTTAGAGAAAAAAAATTATGGTTTGGATTTATGTCGTTTCTTAACTGAATAAATGTCATTATTAAATTTACAAATTTTGCAATCTAGGAAATGTCATAAAGGACGTAGTCCTGTAGTGGGTTGGAAACTTTGATGTAAAGGTAACACTGTCGTAGTTTTCCATGAAACACCAACTCGATGCGCTTTTCACCAACCAAGTTGTCATCATCTGGAGATGATTAAAACTGCATATGGTGTTTTGATGTTTCGGGGAAAACTACGTCAGTGTTATAAATTCTTTTCGGAGATCTTAAGAAAAAATATCAAAATATACTCTTTTACAATTGAAATAAAAAAACACAATCAGTTTTTATACCTATTTGATTTAATCATTAGGGATATTATAATCCGACAAATATTTTTGAAAGTCATCACTGAAAAAATAGTGCCCAGAAATTCGTTGTACTCTGAACTCAAATATAGAAAAAAAGACATAGTGGATACTCTTTATGGAAATTGGGCCATATGTTTCATGCAAAATGAGAGATTGATCATTCCAATATTCCATGTATTAGATAAACTACAGTTATAATAACTTTAGACCAAAATTTTTTTTTTAAAGGTACCAAGAGAAATTACACATATTCGGCAAGTAATGGCAACTGTTGAATTTGAAATAAAAAAAATACATAAGATAAGTGGGGAAGAATTCTTGGACTACCATCATTGTTTTTATATATAATATGTATCTACCCCAGAAGTACTGAATCGTAGCAAAAGTTACATTTTGAAAAAAAATGTACTCAAACTTCTTTAAAAATAACCAATTCGAATATAAAATGGTCAGATAATAAGGTAAACAACAACTAAGAGTGCGAAATATAATTATTATTATCTAGAGGAAAGTTTTAAAATACCTTTGTTTTAATGGTTACATATTAATTAGGGCTCCTTAAGTTTTACGTAATTATTTGTTGACAGTAATATTCTTAATAATTACTAATGCAAGAAAAAAATTCATAAAAATGTTTGATTTATCATTTTCTATCTTAAAACCAACCATATGTGGTATACAATATTTTGAGGAAAGCCGTCACTTGTTTTTCAACGGTAAATATTTAATTTGTTTAAAAAAAAAAATCGATGTGCCGTAATCCAAAACTTAACCTTTCGACGGTCTGAGGTGCATAGGTTTGCCAATACTTCTACATTGCATCTAAACCGCTAACGATTGAAACGTAAATCTGGAAAATCAAATACAAAATGTCAAAACTTCCCAATTAGTTAACAGATTATCAATTCGCATTAGTTGCCATTTGAATGTCAACGAAACGAGGTTCTGAAAACTAAAAACTGAAGACGGATTGAAAATATGTTATATAATTCAGAAGTTACGAGGCTTTAAATTTGAATCATATTTTCCAATTTTACATATCAATGTGGATCAGTTTATTTGGCTTTGATTTGTTTTGATGGGATTTGTCCTGAAAAATCTACCATGTCAATTGGGCGCCGTATTTTTGAAACACCTTATTATAAATGATCGATTTAGTGATAGTGATGGCATCTTATATTTTTTAAAGAGAACCAGTGCTTTTTTATATCATTTTGTTTCCTTTTTAAAATAATAGTTGATACTTCTATAGAAGCAACTATTAAATTTCACTTCCATATATCTTTTATAAAATGGAATTTATTTCATATATTATATTGTTGTTTTGCATAAGTATAAGATAATCCTCGTATATATTTTGTAGATATAAGGTGTGTGTATACTTCTAAAAAGAAAATCAATCAGGTTAAAGCAATTTTAAAGAACCACCCTGCAGGAAAAAGATAAGCTATGATCATTTGAGTGCTGGTTAAGTTTTTGCAGCCTGGGGGTTATGTTACGCGTGACATAAGTCCAACGGCCTGGAAAATACGTCTTTATAAGGAATTTATTATTTGATTTCAGCATCGTCTATCACAAAACTTCAGAAAAATGCCTTTAACAGCTCGTGAGGTCTGAAAAATGTCCGAACTAAACACACTAGGACTGGCAGTGCTTCCACAGTATCTCATTGCGGTCTTTCAAATATGGTAATAAATACATTAAATTATGATATA
The DNA here is from genome assembly GCA_029963845.1 of Rhamnusium bicolor. Taxonomy (NCBI): domain Eukaryota; kingdom Metazoa; phylum Arthropoda; class Insecta; order Coleoptera; family Cerambycidae; genus Rhamnusium; species Rhamnusium bicolor. The sequence goes on along the minus strand of JANEYF010000748.1, from coordinate 32,359 downwards.
AAATTGAAAATATTTGATGTTGTCAGCACATAACTTTCTTATACCAGTATATATCATCCTGATCTAAAAAAAATCATTCTATTTAATTCCTGACTTACCACAATTAAATTTTAATAGCGTACCTTGAAATGTTCCCTTAAAATTTTTAAATAATTAATTATCAGCGTCATTCGATCTGCTAATAATAATCCGTGTCATATATTTTAATTTCTTCTTATTGACATTGATATTTGTAACTAAATTAGACGTTTCAAATGCCATACTTTTAAATTTTTTCTAACCCCGTTTTATGAGGCCAAATGTGTAAAAAATGTCAGTTTACGTTAGCTTACTTGGAAAATATATTTTATTTGCTTGATATACTAAACTTGATTTATAATCTTGCATCAAGAATACATTTTTTCGTAAAGGCAAATACAAAAAAGTTTGGGAACCGTGGACCTCCTTCCAGCTGGCCAATTTTGATCATCGCCGAATTTGTCATTGTCTTTGGCCGTTAGAACATGTGTACCAAATTTGAAAGCTTTATCTCAAAAACTGTGGCTGATATCGTGATGCTACAGACATGCCGACAGATTTTTTTTTCCATAAAGTTATGTTTTTTCATTATAGTTCGTCGAGATTTGTCCAGAAATGCAATAAAAATGTTTAATTTTTTTTTCCCGAAATTGTACCTTTTTTCTTCATTCATTCATTATGTATCTTCTGGTGGTACCACATTCATCAAATTTAATGTGTCACCTAAAATGTTGTTGAAAATCTTAACTGCCAAATTTGGGAAGTCTCCAATTAGTATTTTTTGAGTTATCGCAGATACACACATAGACACACACATCCACACACACACACACACACACACACACACACACACACACACACACGAACCGACAGACATCATTCGGAAAATCGTCAGAATGGATTTAGGAGAGTTCAAAACGTATTTATCAATCAAAATCTCGAGGTCGAAAAAAATCACGATTACTATAATTCCTTATATTACGTATAAGGAAGTAAAAACGGTAAATATAGGTGGATACAGCTCATTTTGAAAGTAAAATCCTTTTAAACTGAAAAATATGTTTGCAGTGCTTAATATATGTTTTGATGATAATTAAATTATATTTCTTAAATGGTGAAACGGCAGTTACACTGTTCCTACATTAAATGAAAAATGTTAAATATTCTATTTATTATACAGTGTGTAACAAAAGCATGGAATAAATGAATTTTGGGAGGGAAAATTATTTGATGGAATTTTAACTTTCTAGTTCATCGCCCACGAATGTAGTTGTGAGTAATGGATATTCTGTAAGTTTAGTTGATAAAATAATTTGAAAAAGTAAATTTAAAGAAACTCTTCAAAATTCCTCGACCTTTCAAAATGAAAAAGATATTCCGAAATTTGTATCGATTCCATATGATTCTCGATTCACCCATGGTATTGGTAAGATTTTTAAAGATATAGGTATGACAGTGGTTCATTTGTCAGGAAATAAACCACAACTTTTAGATAAGCCAAAAGATACAAATTGAAACAAAGGAAATGTCGGGGATTTACGAAATTAACTGTAGAGTGGCGGCTGGTGAAATTTAAGCTGTCATATCTTTGTATTTGAGCATGGGACCCAAGTAATATTTTAAGGCATAACTATCAAGGCTATAAGAAGTTTTGCAGAAAAAAAACTGCGATTGATATTTGCGAAAAAAGAGTTGAACAAATTGTGTGCCTCACCAGGTTATTTTTTAAACAATTTTTAAAATATATATTTTTTTCAGAATCAGGTGGAAAATATAACAACAGATTTCAAATTTCATAAAATATATTGCTCTTCTATAAAGTTACACCGTTTTAAAATTTTATTTTAGTTTAATTTTCCACTGTAAATTTCAAAAAGGTGCAACTTTGTAAAAAATTTTTATTTTTTTTTATGTTCTTTGAAATCTATCGTTATATTTTCCATCTGATTCTGCAAATATTTTACAAATCGTTTAAAAAAATAGCCTGGTGAGGCACACAATTTTTTCAACTTTTTTGGGAAAATTTCAATCGCAATTTTATTTCTGCAAAACTTCCTCATTTAGTCTTGATAGTTATGCCAATAAGTATTGCTTAGGTCCAATATTAAGATATGACATAGCCTAAATTTCACTAGCCGTCAGTGGCTGTAAGGACTATTAGACAAACTAGACCATCAATTCAAACTAATTCAAGGAGAATATGGTTCCTCTCAAATATGGTAGAACAAATAAGTCAAGTGTTGCCCACCATACATTTGCAAACAACCATAAAATATATAGTAGCAATTTAAGATTAATTAGGAAAATATAATAATTACTAGATGGCTGGATGTATTTGAAAACTTGAAAATTCCAAAGTGTAAAAATAGTATGAATAGTGACAGATGGTCAGTCCCATATAATTCGTGCTATTGGTTAATTAATCACGATTCACCGAATCGCAACAATAGTATTACATTGTTAGCACAAGGTTAGTTTTAATCATCTCCAGAAGATGCCAACTTTGTTGGCAAAACTCGCGTCGGGTGTAGTATATGGAGTTTTGATGTTTTGTGGAAAACCACAACTAAAACCATTTTAGAATTGAGCTTACTTCACACCAATGACGACAATATTGTTTATTTACCGACTCATTTAAATGAAAATTTGTTGACGTTCTAACAACCTTTGAATTTTGTTATTTTTTATCATATGACACAAATCACCCAATCATTTCAACATTTAACTGATAACAACATTCAGGGATGTTTTCATAATCCAGTCACTTAAGCCAAAAAAGAAGGTCAACCTCGGAATGAGAGATAATAAGCTGTAAACTTCTATAAACCTTTATTTTGGCGTTCTAAAAGTTGTCTCAAAAGTCTCATAAAATCTCGTGTCCGCGTCTTAAGATATTCAAGGTCGAAGGTCACAAAATCGGTTTTTTGCAAATATCTCGCTTCCTATGGTTTTAATGCCATTTGCATTTATTATAAAAATTGTAGATAATAAAATTCTCTACAACTTTTGCTCCAAACATTTTTTTATATACTCAACCGTTTTTGAGATAGAGGGCGGAGAGCGCGCCGCGCTTACCTATTCAGAGCATAATGCAAGGTCAACCGTAAGTCCCGGTAAATAATACGCCGTATAAAGTCCATAAGTCATATAAAATATATAATTATGAATAATTTGCATTGTTTATTAATTAATACATTATATTTAATAATATTTTTCATTTATCGAATATATATTTGTTTAATATTATTTACCTTTCCGTGTAATCAATTACAAGAATGGTTGTGGTTCACCCTGCGGATGAAGGATATCGGGGTTGTTCTCTAGCTTGTGGCCAGTGTAATGGGCAAGCGTGCCTCAATGCTTCACCGTATCAAAGCGATCTCGATGAAGATAGTACATTTGACCCCGAAATTCTTGAAGATCTAGAGACAAATATCCTTGACAACGAAAATGATGATATTGAATTGGAAATTTTCGAGCGACCGGAAGACGATGATGAAGAAGAAGAAGAAAATTAAGACTCAAGTGCTTCTAATTATAAAAGTTTTTGAAAAACTCCCACATTTGAACTTCAACTGTAATAAATATATGAAAAAGTATTTCTAAATAAAGATATAATTAAAATATATTTACTCTATTCTTTTTCTACTTAAAATATAATTAACATATATTAGAATATAATTAAAATATACTTAAAGTATTCCACTCAACAATTTTTTGATTACACGGAAAGGTAAGTATTATTAAACAAATATATATTCGATAAATGAAAAATATCATTAAATATAATGTATTAATTAATAAACAATGCAAATTGTTCATAATTATATATTTTTTAATGATTTATAGACTTTATACGGCGTATTATTTACCGGGACTTACGGTTAACCTTGCATTATGCTGTGAATAGGTAAGCGCGGCGCGCTCTCCGCCCTCTATCTCAAAAACGGTTGAGTATATAAAAAAAACGTTTGGGACAAAAGTTGTAGAGAATTTTATTCTCCACAATTTTTATAATAAATGCAAATGGCATTAAAACCATAGGAAGCGATATATTTGCAAAAAACCGATTTTTGTGACCTTTGACCTTGAATATCTTAAGACGCGGAAACGAGATTTTATGAGACTTTTGAGACAACTTAGAACGCTAAAATAAAGGTTTATACAAGTTTACAGCTTATTATCTCTCATTCCGAGGTGAAACCTCTAATGTGACTGGACTATCAATCAATATGACACCAAGACTTTGACAGCTTCATATTCCAAATAAATTTCAAAATGTCACGTTTTGGCAATGCGAATTTTCAATCTAATAACGCGCTAATTAAAGAAAAAATTCCAAAGAATACCGCAAAGAGGCACAAATACACGTGGGGAATATTTCTGGAGTTTTGCTATGAACGAAAATATGAGTTAAATGAGCATAAAAGCGTAGAACTGACATTGATACAGAAAGATTGGGCGGTCGATATGAGGAAGAAAGATGGGACAGAATTCAAAGAAGCAACGGTAAAGACTATGTGGAACGTTTCGTGCAAACTTTTACAAGAGAAGTACTATAACGACTATAAGATTATGATTGACCCGTTTAACAGCATAGTATTTAAACCTGCCCGAGATGCATTTAAACCTGCCCGAGATGCCGTGATGCAACCAGGAAGAAACTGCAAGCAGATCCATGTAAACGTAATCAGTTCAGTTTCGTTAAGATTGTCTGAAGTAAACCAAATAATATTATACTGGATTGATAATACCCCTGAGGGAATTATGCGTAAATTCTACCATATTGCTGCTGTAGAATTAGCGTGGAGAGGAGGCGAGGCAATTGCCTGTCTCTTGGATTATTTTCAAATCGAGAAAAATAACGATGGCTCTCCAACAAATCGCATTGAATGTATGCCGGTGTTCAGTTAAGACTTGCCAAGGTGGTTCAAAAAGCTGTACAAGTAGTAAATGGTTGATTGACAATAGTGAAAGTCAAAACTGCCCTGTACGCCTTTTTCATAAACTGATATCAAAACGAGGCGACCATATTACTTCACCACGGCTGTACCTAAAACCAAATCGACACTGGAAAACGGAAACCGGTAATTGGTACCACAATGTCCCTGTTGGAAAAAATACTATTAATGGATGGACTAAATCGTCTGCTGAGGCTATTGGCCTGAATGTAAAGGACAAAAAAGATAAACCATTCGAACAGGTCAACTGCTGTTAGCGAATTGGCAAAAAAGGTGTGCAAGAACAACAATTGCTGAAAATTACTGGTCATAACAATCCAAATTCTATAAAACTATACTTAAACATCGACCAAGAACACCACAATAAGATCATAAATACTATGCGTGGTAATAGAACTTCTATAGTAGAAAAAAATAGACAATCTGATATCTTAAATTTTAATAACTGTACCTTTACCAGCTGTACTTTTAATAAATAAATGTTTTGTTGTGTTGCGAGTTATTTGATTTTTTTATCAAAATATTTTCTGACCGAATATCCCTCTGACATTAACAAATGCCTCATAATTTCATATCAAATTTCTCAAGCACGTTTGTTGGTAACAGCCCTTTCTATTGTCATAAAATTATCTTGTGCATTATCAATGTCCTAGGGATATTATAGCTGATAGTGAATCTCATCACTAAAGAAATAAATAATGCACCATTGCTCTAGCAAAAGTCAAACTTATTGGGTAGTCTTTCACTTTGAGAGTATGAATCATATTAATCAATTAAATTAAATCAATTATTGAATTTTATACTAATGAAATATTAAATCTGCTCTCATGGTATCTTGTGCAGGTTAGACTTACACATGTCATGTGTAAGACGGCGGCCTATTTTCTCACCGAACGTTAGGAATTTATCCGTAAAGCTGCATGAACACGTACTATGTTTTCTTTGATCTACAATGACCGCAGGGATTTTAATTTATAGTGGTTCTTTCCAATGCTGAATGATCTTTGCAGAAGGGCACTGATTAATATTGTTGTGAACACGTTAGTCGACGAACTTAGGGCACACGATTCTGGTATCTACAGTCACTAACCCTACGAGATGTGGGGAGTGGCAGTAGTTGATGCGCCGGCGCGACACCCGTGAGGCGTCGGAGGCCACGGGAGGACTGACCGGCATCGGGAAACCGAAAAAAAAAAAATAATAATAAAGGGGTGCAAAGGACCGGCAACCTCCACGCTGATGCACCCTGGGCAGGCAGAGGCAACTCTGCCTGACAAATGCCGGCCGGGGGTACCAAGGCTAACCACCTAGTACCCCTTTCACTCTGGTTCCATATAACCTCAGAAGAAGGGCCCCTCACGACCGACCCCAATCGGATGGGGGTCAGAGACAAGTGGGAGGGGCCTCACCGGAACGTCTCAATGGTAACGACCGCAACGGACAAGGACGCTTTAAGTGGACGAAGGAACTTCGGGATGACTTGCTGACCTGCCGCGAGAGTAGCGAACCTGAGCGAAGGGGATACATGGCGCGATTGCATGCACTTTGGTGCGAAATGCATCCAGAGCATTGCGCCTTCTCTCAACAACATCTGAGAGATCAAGTATCCTTTCTGCTCAGGACAGGTTATGTAAGGGCACCCCGTCAGCCGGAAGAACTGCCAGCCGCAGTCCCACTGCGGCAATTATCAGCTGATGGGGAAAATCCTTTAGAGTTCACCGATGTAGACTTAAGGACGAGGGTTAGCCTTAACACCAGGGCTAACCTAAAGCTACCTGGCTAGAATGGACGAAGTCATCGATGAGGAAATTCCGGAAGATGCAGACATCTGGCAAATCAACTGTGCCGTGTACAACGCCGCGAAGCAACTCGTCCCCAGTGAGATGTCAACCAATCACGGGGTCGAGAAAGCGAAGCGACGTGTATAGAAAATCGAAGGCAAGATACAGTCGGCCAGACAACACACTTCTCGGATCCAGAGTGTGGTGGAATATAAGACGACTGGTAGAGTTTTTACTTCCCAGAGTCCGGCGTATAACAGCCGGATTACGACGTCAACACCATACTCTAAATCTGACAGTGATGCTTACCATCAAGCAGCACTGTCTAGATAGTATCCGAGCGCTCATGGCACGGAGAGCGCGAACTACAAAACGCTTTTAGGGTGGTCGAAGAATATACGCGGGCAATTGGTATGGAGTTCGGGTTGGACAAATGTGCAGTCGTCCACCTCAAGAGAGGACGATGCGGGGAATTCCCTGAAGATGTGCAGCTCGCTGACGGAAGCATCCTAAGACATCTGGATGCCGGAGAGACCTATACATATCTAGGTGTGGAACAAAGGCACATCCAGGATGTAACATAAATAAAAGATTCTCTCCGCGGCAAGTACAGACACTGCCTTCGAAAGATTTGGTCTTCCGAACTTTCGGGGAAGAACAAGGTGTCTGCAACCAATATGCCTGCCGTTCCGGTTCTGCTTTACTCCTTCGGAGTAGTAAAGTGGACAGTAGAGGAGCTGCACCAATTAGATATAGATATCCGCAAGATGATGAATATTCATAGAAGTATTCATCCTAGATCGTCCGTTCCTTGTGTGTACCTCCCACGTCAACGGGGGGGCCGAGGACTCTTGAGCCTGGAGTGTACGCATGGCAGAGTAGTATTGAGTATGACATGTAACATACTCAGGAGCTCAGATCCCCTCTTGCGGTTCGTAAAACATCACAAAACTGTAGGAGTGGGAGCAGGATTGTTCAAGGCAACGAAAAGAGCCGCAGATGAACTCGGTCTCGCATTTGACATCAGGCGAGAGGGCCGGCGAGGTGCTGATGTTGAGTCAGTCACCGAACTTCAGCCAAATCGTCTGAAAGCCCGAATTAGAGCTGCCGAACAGGAAAATATGTTTCGGCAGCACGTCGATAAACCCCAGCATGGTGTCTTCTATAAGAACATAGAAACACTGGATTTATCGACCAGGCTGACCTTCGCCTTTCTAAGGTCAGCAGGGCTTAAGTCGGAGACCGAGGAATTCATTATGGCCTGCCAAGATGGTGTTATCAACACCTTGGTCTACCGTAGCCGCGTGTGACGTGTAGAGGTTCCTGATATCAACTGCAGGACATTTACATTATAAATTATAAATCAGGAATGGGTATCGACGCTATTAGATATAATCCAAATCAATTTGTAAAAGTTCGCTGTTTTTGTAAATGTAAAATTAACGTAAGTAAATATTAATTAAATACCAACTTTCAGATATTTCAAAGGGGCACTATGAATCAATCTGCATCAGGCACCAAGTGTCGGCGCGGCCCTTACTCTAAGTGAATTTTCTATTTAAAACTAGAAAAAAAATCATCTGGTTCTAACGATTTGAGACCCTTTGCGGTAGCATATAAGTTGGAACTAACAGTGTGGCACTCAGATCTTTTATCGAACACAATAAGGTCCTAAACTTCGCTCTTGAAGGTAGAGCCGTTCACGTCCTGTAACCGCGTTTATAGGACACTTCTGAACAGATCGACTCTAAATGCAAATTTAAGTAATTTCTGGTTTACTCTTTCTAGACCCCCTGGATATTTTCATCTCCACTCAGTTACCTGAGACCTTATTATTTGCTAATAGGAAAAAGTGATGTTTCTCCACTCTAATGAGGAACTGGCACCCGAGAGAACTGCAAATCGCACACTGTTTTATCGCCGTAGTCTCGAGCGTCACTAGTGACTGCTTTATCTATAAAAAAACATCACAGTACTGGTTTGACGAATTCACTTGATTATTTCTCCAAGCATACTCAAGGTGATATTAAAATGATTAATACTGTGTAAAATTATTTGATATCAGGTGAGTGCCACGGCTCGGCGAGTGGGAGTCCGGAACGGACTAAGTCAGGATGGTCGTATCTTAAAGAACCTCATATTTGAACCAAGGAGGTATAAGAGACTTATAATTATTGTTTTATAAACATTCGAACTAACCAAAACATAGACGATATCACCTTATTGGCTGACACCCATCTCTCAGTCCCGCGGGGACTACTCATTATTGAACTGTTAATAAGCTAAAGTACACGTAAATTTTCACATTTTGTAGTCCTTTAATAAATGTATTAAAATAAATTGTGTCTCAACTAAATAGTTCCAAAGATCTTCTAAAATTGAGTCCAAAATTTGACTAAGCGAGAAAAAAAAAACAGAAACAAAGACGAAACAAAAATCAAGCTTTTCGAATTCTTAATCTATTATGAAATGCAAATAATGTTTCATATATTATTTTTTATGATAGGTAAATAACAAAATTGTAATTACTATTTATTCTTTTTTCCTTTCTGACTGTTTGTATTTTATGAAAATTTAAAATAGAAAAACTTTATTTCTATTCCAGAATTTACTTCAAGGTACTTAGTGGCAGTAGTTGTAGAGGTGCCGACAGAATGGGGTAAGAAAGAGGTAATTTTTGCTTCTGCTTGCTTTCCTGGAAATATGGACAATCCACTTCCCGGTGAAATTGTAAGACTAATCAACTACTGCAAACGAAGAAATAAATACCACATAAGGCTGTGATGCAAATGCACACCATACCATTTGGGGAATTATTGACCTCAACAAACGAGGTGAATACCCATTTGGTTATCGTTTGCAAATTACATAGACATTATCAATGCAGGTGATGATTTAAGAATACTTTGCGAAAAGTATTACATCTGACCTTAATTAGTTCATTATCCATAGGTAACAAAATAATAAATTGGTATGTTTTAAACAAAGCTTCCAAGTCAGACCACAAACATATCAGGTTTGATGTAGAGGCGACTGTAACGTGTTTCGACAAACATAGGTTCCCAAAATTGACCGACTGGTGTCTCTACCGTGAACACCTAAAGTCAGAAGTTATGGACCTAGGCAATTCCAGAGAAACCACAGAGGACCTAAAAATTGCTACCACACAACTGCAAGCTCATATGTAAAAAGCTGTCCTGACACAAAAGGCTACAAATATGTGACTTGGTGGAAAAGAGAGCTTAGCAAACTTAGAGCGAAATTAAGAAACTTTTTAACACGACCAAACTCGCCGGAAACTGGGACGAATATAAAGAGGCACTGACAGAGTATAATACAACATATAACATTGAGAAAGTTTAAACAGAGAACTTGGAGGGGGTTATGTGAGGAGATCAATGAATTATCACCAGTTCCCCGAAAACGTTTTTCAAAGAACATAAACGGAATTTGGTTGCTGTAAAACTCGGATGGCAACTACACTGTAAAAAATGAATATAAAATAACGGTGTACCATTAAAAAAAGTAATATATTTTTATAAAGTTAGAAACATCGATATATACCTCACCTGATTCTGAAATAGAAAAGGTCTAAAACTGTCTAAAAGATAACCCTGGGGACCACACTTTTTGCAACGTTTTTTAATCTTGACAGTTATGCCTTAAATTATTGTTTGGATCCTGAAATTTGTAATTCAGTGACATTTAACAACAAGAATCCATCATATTCATTTTTGATGAGAAAAACAAGTTTTCATTTTTTTCATTTCTAAAATCCCAGTTACTGAAGTCACTACACATTTAATACCTTCAAGGGCTCCATTCAACTCTGCTGGTATTTAATTCAAGTGAACTTCCTGATAAACCAATTTAATTTACTGGAACCACCACAGCTCTGCCGTTCCCACCTAAACTTAGAACTATATACTGAATCTATGCTTAGAATGATGCGAGGTAAAATTTCAACTTCTGTGTTTTATTGTGATGTTTTCGGTAGGTTTTAAAGACTTTGTGGTACCAAATTTTTTCAACGTGGACCAGTTCATGGTAAAATATGAACATTGTAGGCCGAAAAAACAGCGCACCCTCAAACTCATCGATTTAACTGTCAACACAAAATTACTTTGGCAGTTTTAAACTAAAAGTAGCATAGCAAGATCTTCGAAAATTATATTTTATTCACTTTTGTCAACATCACACTGACGGGAAACAGTATGTACATTCATCCACGAGCTGGTTTTGATAAAATGGCGGAGTTATGTAAAGCGACTTCGACCGTGTGTTTCTAAAATATGGACCATATGCAACTGTTAGTTGCAAAACCTGGTTAATTATTTGAATGACCTGTCGCTCTCCGCATTGATACTGAGAAGGGAACCCTACAAAGACAATCACGATTAATAGAATAACAAAAAAAAAAGTTATAGGTGGCGGTCCAGCACTCTCCTGCCCTCTAAATTTGTTGGTATTTTTAAACTATGGTAGAAAGGACCTGTACAGTGTCTCTGGCTTTTTTGTGACACAAGTTTCACCAAAAGTAGAAAATTCAATTTATGAAACAGTACCTACGTTTTTGGTCTTAATAGTAAGGGAGCCAGGGTCACTTTAGTTACTATATTCGTTTAAATTTGATTTATCTTTTTTTCTATAATATTAATGTAACTTATATTCACAAAACAAACTCCTGCCACTTCGTTAACGGAACAACGCTTGGTAGTAGCATTTCAATTATTATGTTAAAAAAATGTCAATGCTGTACGTGTTTAAAACTGAGACTTTTTGCGTTCTTTATTAACATTACAGTATGATGGAAAATAATTTTCTGCCACCTTCATTGTAGACCCCCATGCTACTGTCATTAACATAAACATGTAATAAATAAAGAGTTAATTGACAGATATAAATATTATCTGAACGTTATTTGTGGCATTCTCTAAATGTTTCTTTTTTTTGTTTGGGATTCGGAATTCGTTATCTAAGAAATATAGTTTGGTACCCAGTATGTTACTGGAAAAATAAACCTCTGCACTTGTGACTTTACGTCAAAAGATTAGTCATAGGTTTTTTTTACAACTAATATGAGACACAAAAATAATACTTAATATAATTAAGTTGCAGAAAACGAATCTGTTTCCTTTTTTCAAAGTTATTTATCTTTTTTTAGACTATGCAAGCTTGAAACTTAACACATATATTATTTATTTATGTAATATCCGTAGATACTTACATAGAACTGTTGATAATTAGAAATTATACAATATTAATTTTGTTCGTCTTCTTTTAACATCGGTAACCACCTTGTACCTATAGAGCAATAAGATAGACATTTTTCTTCATTCAATAATATTATTGCCGATTCCTTAATTTTTCTTTATTTGCTGTCCGTTTCTTTCATTAAAATTTTTGCCGAATCCCAATTTATTTATTCTATGTCCATTTTTCCAAGCATGTCCGCAAATTTTCGATTTTTCAATTTCGCCCTTTCTAATATAACTTTTATGCTCACCTAACCTTACACTGAGGGGTCTAGATGACTCTCCCACATAATGTTTATTAGATGAAATTATTTTTGTCCTGTCGTACAAACATTTAAATCATGAAATTCTTTTAAATACTTTACAAAATTACGGGATACGTGGAAAATGTAACGACTTATTAAAATCTTATTTAAGCAACAGAAAACAATATGTTAACTTTTTTGATACTTGCTCGGAATTTCAATCAACAAACACGGGGGTACCTCAAGGTAGTGTATTAGGGCCACTACTTTTCCTTCTCTATATTAATGACTTAGATGAGTGTATATCAGACTTTTTTTGTGCGTTTGCTGATGATATCTCCATTGCTGTGTGTGACGAAAATATAGAGATTCTCATTGAGAAATTAAACATTACTTTAAATAACATAAACAACTATTTTGTCAATAAAAAATTAGTAATGAACCAAGAAAAAACAGTCTCTATACAATTCCATCCTGTCCGAGCTCATTTTACCTCAAGTTTACTTTTAAAGTTAAATAGGAAATCAGTACAGCAGATGGATTCTTTTAAACTTTTAGGTATCTATATAGATATAGCGCTTGACTGGAAATCTCATGTCTCCTACATTTTCAATAAGTGTGCAAGTAACTGTTTTGCGCTTAAAAGATTACGTCTTATAACTAATTTAAATCCTGTAAAGATATTTTATTTTGAAAATTTTGAATCTAGGCTAATATATGGCATTATGTTTTGGGGAAATTCATCTTCTGCTAATCGTTTATTTATACTGCAAAAAAAGAGCCATCCGTAATATGTTTAATTTAAGCTTTAGAGAATTATGTAAATCCACCTTTATTGAGCAAAGAATTTTAACATTACCCTGCCTTTATATATTTGAAACTTTAAAATTTGTAAAGAATAACTTTTCTACATTCAGTCTTTTAAATGCTAACCATGCTTATCCAACACGGCATGGTTATAATTTGCAGTACAAGATCCACAGACTTGAATTATTTAAACATAACCCGTATTATATGGGATGTGTACTCTATAATAAGTTAAGTAATGAATTGAAAGATGTGTCTAGTCTAAACAGGTTTTTGTCAACTCTAAAAAAAATTCTTATAAGTAATGCATTTTATTCTGTTGAAGAATTTTTAATGTTTTAATATATCATATGTATCTTTGTATATTACTATCATTACTATCTAGCTGACTTGTCCTATATCATTTTATGATCTCTTGGATTAATAAAGGATTATTCACACAGAATACTGTAAATACAGTTTTTTGAATTTTGCTCACAATTTACCGGTTTTATTTTTGTTAAAATAGATCTCAAATTATTACTCGTTTGAAATACTGTCCTAACATGAAACTTGTCTCCGACACAACGTAGTTTTTCTGATAAACCCTGTGTATAAGGAATTATTGTTGCATATTGGTATTCAGTTGTTTGTTGTATCGGAAGTCTATTCTAAATATTTATTAGAATCCTATCGGCAAAAATTTGGGATATTCATTATTTATTAATACCTCTTTAATAAATTTTAATAAATTTTTTCTCGTTATTTAATATTTGATCATTACAAACATTTAACAACACCCCTTTTAACACTAATTGAATAGTTAGATTTAAACTTTAAATATCTATTAGTGTGAGTTATTTTTCTGTATATACTAATTTCAAATGTGTTATGAATTTCTTTAACCAAAATATCTAAGAAATCCTATTTTTGATGTACGATTCTGACAATACCGAATCGTATATCAAAAATAGTCAGCATTTTTTGGAAAAACTTTATGCAATTAGTATTCATGATAGACATCTAATGGTGAGTTTTGATGTAGTTAGTATTTTTACTAATGTCCTAGTAGATAAAATAATAACAATAATTAAAAACAAAATGCTAAATGATAACAATTTTGAAGAAAGAACTAAATTCAGTGTAAACAGTATAATGGAATTATTAACTGTATTAAGAAAACTTATTTTCAATTAGATAATGAATTCTATCAGCAGGATTTCGGTATGGCTATAGGATTTCCATTATCTCCTATATTAAGTAATATATTTATGGAAGATCTTGAAAATAATTATATACCAAATTATGTACATAAACCGATTATTTGATGGAAATATGTCGACGATATTTTTGAAACTTTACCTCATAATATTGAGTTATTACATTTTTTTTTAGAAAACATTAATGATAAAGAACCATCCATTAAATTCACTTAGGAGGTAGATAGTAATAATGAATTACCCTTCTTGGATATTTTGGTTAAAAAAAATGTAACTCATTTGAAACTAATGTATACAGAAAAATAACTCATACTAATAGATCTTTAAATTTTAAATCTAACCAGGCAATTATTGTTAAAAGGGGTGTTGTTAAATGTTTGTACGATAGGACAAAAATAATTTCATCTAATGATCAAATATTAAATAATGAAAAAAATTTTATTAAAGAGGTATTAATAAATAATAAATCACCCGAATTTTTCTGTTGATAGGACTCTAATAAATATTGAGAGTAGACTTAATAATTCGGTACAACAAAAACCTGAATACCAATATACAACAATAATTCGTTATATACAAGGCTTATCAGAAAAACTACGTCGTGTCGGAAATAAGTTTTATGTTAGGACAGTATTTCAAACGAGTAAATCTTTGAGATCCAAAAACAAGACCGGTATATTTTGAGCAAAATCCAAAAAACTGTATTTACAGTATTCCGTGTGAGTGTGATAAGTAAGGCTGGCAGAAATGTGCGGCGGGACATAGGCATACGCATCATAATAAGCATAAAAAAGAAAGTAGCTAGTAACAAACACAATAAACTGTTACAATTTATATCAATGTATGCAAAATTATTACTAGCTTGATGAACTGGCTTGATTATTACAAACTGAAGAAGGTCTGTAAAAACTTTACAGCATCAAGTATGTTCTATGGTTGTCTCCGTGAGTGATGTTCGCTGTGGTGAAAAATTATGCTTTGAGAACGACCGTTCGACATCTATTGATGTAATACAGGCATACTTAAAATAGTCTTTGAACGCACTTAACGAATCTGGGTTTGCACCATCAGTATCATCACACATTTGTCTTAATCTGATAAAACCGATGTCTTACTTTAAAACACGGGCGAACTTTTCTCTAACGGGTTCAATTTTTGCGTCACCTATAAAGTGTAGCAGTCGAATTACTTCGTCCACTATTTACAGTGACTCTACTAACGACAAAGCATTGTTTTGTAAGTTTTGTATGGCGTGATGTAATCCTTTATAGTTCTGGTGAATAGTTTTTAAAGCTGTTTCAACGGAAGCATCTTCGAATTTTCTCTGGCTTTCCATAATAGCTGCAGCCTCGTCAGGATTGAACTGTTGTATCACAGCTTTTATTTCTTGTAAATATTCAGCATAATAAAAATCTACCTTCAACCATGTTCCCCAACGTGTAAGAATCGGCTGTGGTGGTTTGAGAATAACGAGGCACTTGCTGTGAAATGTGCGATGACGTTTAGAAGATTTAAGGAACAGTTTTTTTGTATTTGCTATTAATGGATCTACCTCTGAAAAACCTTGTTGAATAGTTTCTGCCACAAGATGCAAGCATGACTTTAGACGTAACATGTGCCAACCTACAACTATGTTCTTGAAGAAAATGGCCTACCATACGCATTGTCGCTGCACCATCGGTCACAAACATCAACACTTAACTTGTTGCCAGATCAAATTTTTCTGAGGTTTCCAGCACCACCCGCGTAATTATTTTACCAGTACACTCAGTTAGTCTTTTACTAGCTAGTAATAGTAAAAAAATGTCAGTTTAAGATGATCCAGTACAAGTACTATAACATTTACAATAGAATTTTTTTTGCGATCTGTCGTCTCGTCAACACATAACCACAGCCGTGTATTTTTTAATACACATTTAAGCTTATTTACAACGTTTTCGCTTACTGTTGGTACATAGTTACGCAATGTTGCGCAACTTGGTAACGTCACCTGGGGATTGTATTTATTCCAGAACTCCCGAAATGGTTGTTTATCGAATATATGCAACGGAACATCACAGGCAATCAACATCAACAGTAAATCGAACATAAACTATGTTTTCAAAGCCACGCAATTTTTTTAGTTTTATGCTGTACAGTATTTACATGACGTCTACAATCATATTTATCCAAACACATCAGGTCTATCTCGCACACCTTACAAATTATTATAGTACCATTATAGAATAAATCTGGAAATTCACCTATAAATTTATTCACTTTGTCAGCATATGGTCGTTTTTTACCCTTGCACACATCTCAGATATTTTATTATTAAATTAGTATTAACAATAAAATACAACTAATAAAATTATCAACAATACAACAACATACAATATAATGATGGAAATAAATTAGCGTATAAACACTACGACACACAACAATGGACTAATCTCGCGGCTCGCTTCAATTTGTCCGCCGGCCGGTCGTTGCCTCACCAGGTATCTACCTGCTGTTGCACCACTGAATAGCCGCACGACTTGCCAGCTTTAGTAGTAAACATTATGTGGGAGAGTAATCCAGATCCCTCAATGTAAGGTTAGGTGAGAATAAAAGTTATATTAGAAAGGGTGAAATTGAAAAATCGAAAATTTGCGAACATACTTGGGAAAATAGGCATAGAATAAACTGGGATTCGGCTTAAATTTTAATGAAAGAAGCGGACGGCAAAAAAGAGAAAAAATTAAGTAATGGGCAATAATATTATTGAATGAAGAAAAATGTTTATCTTATTGCTCTGTAGATTTTTGTACAACGTGGTTAGCGATGTTAAAAGAAGAATTGAACAAAATTAATATTGTATAATTTTTAAATATCAACAGTTCTATGTAAGTATCTATGGATCTTTCATAAACAAATAATATATGTGTCAAGTTTCACGTGTGATATTTTCTAAAAAAAACATGAATAACTTTGACAAACGAAACAGATTCATTTTCCAATACGTTAGAGAATTATTTTAGTTTTGTGTCTCATATTAGTTGTCAAAAAACACCCTCTAATTAATCTTTTGACATAAAGTCACAAGAGCAGAGGTTTATTTTTCCAGTAACATACTGAGTAACTAACTATATTTTTTAGATAACTAAGAATTGTTCATTTGGTAGCAAGTCCCAAAAAAGAAAGAAATATTGACAAATACGTTTAAGGCTAAAAAATTTTTTAGTCAATTTAGCCAGTAGTTTTTTACTTGAAACTGTTAAAAAACTTATGCTGCCGGCTATTTGATGGAACATGAATTTGGCACGAGAAAAAAAGTTGTTGCGCAGGGAATATACACACAAGGTGTCCCGAAATTGAAGTTCAATCTCTTAATGGCAGATTCTGAACCCTAAATTATGCCAATTGAGCATACATATCTATATACCAAAGTGTGCCGTTTTTGAGATACAGACCGTTAAATATGACTGGTACTCGCAATCATTCTTCAAATATCTTTGGAACCGTTTTAATACTTTCAATTTTTATAAGGCCAGTTACATATTCAGTAAAGATTTGGCTGAGGTTGATACACCAAATGTTTAGTTCTTCCAGGCCAGTTATCTTTTAATCCACCCCATTTTTTTGGCACGCCTATGGCGTTTCTATATTTTCTAGGTACAAAGTTTACGTAATTTGCGACATTTTTTTACTATTGTAATCTTTCGATGTCTCTAAAAGTTTAAGTGTAATTTGGCAAAACGTGGCTACACTGTGTTACATATAGATGAAAAATATGGATTAATAAGAAATTTAGTTCACTTTTAATTTACTGTGTACGTGATGTTCGATCAATTATTAAAATTTTACAATGATTTATGATTTTCGAGGTTTTAATATGAAGATTAAAAATAAAAGAGAACAAATATTGTAATAGAAAAAAATAATAAACAATGAAAATGGCCATAAATTAAACGAATCATGAACATCAAACAACTGAAAACTATTAGGTGTAAATCAAAAATGAATTTAACCTTACCTATCACAGTGTAGCCGCGTTTTACCAACTTGCCCCTAAACCTTTAGAAGTAACAAGAAATTATAAGTCTTAGTAAGAGAATGTCGCAAACTACGTGAACTTTCTACCTAGAAAACATAGGAACATCATAGGCGTACCAAAAAAATGGGGTGAGTTAAAAAATAACTGGCCAGAAAAAATTAAACATCCAGTGTATCAATCTCAATCACACTGAAGATGTAATTGGCTTCATAAAAATTGATTATTAAAACTGGAAAAGATATCTCAAACGGTTCCGAAGATATTTGAAAAATGATTGTGCGTACCAGTCACTTTAACGCCCTGTATCTCAAAAACGACATACTTTGATATATATGTATGTATGGCTCAAATGCCATAATTTATAGTCTAGAATCTACCATTAAGAGATTGACCTCCAATTTCGGGACACCTTGTGTATATATTTGCTGCATAACAACTTTTCTTCCTCCTGCTAGAGCCATGTTCTATCGAATGGAAGGTAGCATAAGTTTTTTAACAATTTCAAGTAAAAAAAACTATCAGCAAAAAGAATTTTAGCTTTAAGCATTTTTGTCAATTGAATTTTTTTTATTACGTTTATGTTAGTGACAGGAGCACGCCTGTATACAATGAAGGTGGCAGGAAATTATTTTCCATCATACTATGATGTCAATAAATAACACAGAAAATCTCAACTTCATACACATATAGCATTGACACTTGTTTTTTTAAAATAATTGAAAAGTTCCTGTCAAGCGTTGTCCTGCTGGCGCGCCTGCAGGAATCAATTTTGTGAAAACACAGCTTAAATATGACACAAAAAATAAGAAATTAAGTTTAAGCTAGTTTTTCACAAATGAATGTCGCTGGCGGCCATAGTATAAATTTTCCGAAAAAAAAAATCGTTTGTAAATAAGTATGATGTTATATCAAACACTTGTTTTTTTCTTTTCTTCTCTTTTATTTTCCTTTCTTTTAACCATATATATAACGTCGGTCTATTTCCGATATCAAGGTCAATCACCGAAGCCACGATATAAACTCATTGGTGCTTATGTAAGCACCCCTAACCTGGAAATTTTGCCGAATACCCATTTTGTCGTAGGGTAGGGATCGTTAACGTGCTCACATGGTAGATACAGGGAATCCACAGTTTTACATCACTTTCGAAAGATGATGACGTGAGCAAGTCCGCTCATCCACTATACTTCATCGACTTGGTCCTGATATGTTTTAAACCCGGACAGTTTAGGTGGAAACCGCGCCACTGTCCCTCACACCACCG
The DNA here is from genome assembly GCA_029963845.1 of Rhamnusium bicolor. Lineage (NCBI taxonomy): Eukaryota > Metazoa > Arthropoda > Insecta > Coleoptera > Cerambycidae > Rhamnusium > Rhamnusium bicolor. Next base: position 12,811 of record JANEYF010000748.1, on the reverse strand, counting down.
AGCTGATTTTTATTTTCAATTTCACCAAAATAGACCAATTCATCTGAAGTATTATTTAGGGCCATACTTTCCGAACTTTCCATACACACTTATTTTTAAATAAATGTCTTATTTATCATAACAAATTTGTTATGTGTGTGAGCGAGCAGGATATTGACTGTACATTTTAGTTATCGACTACTTGAGGTCTGATTTTCGAAAATCCGAAATTATTTTTCACTTACCTGAAAGTGACTATATGACTTTCTAATAAGAATAATCTCAAAAACAAACAAAAGAAGCAGTAATGCAATTTCCACGACTTTATACAATATACTGTAAGTATTACAATCAAGCACACAAACGTTTACGCAAATAATTAACCAAATGCCCAGTCGCTATTTGTGGTCGATATACTTATCTGCAGTTAACAAATAAAATTAAAATGTCATCTACATTTACAAATATTTCATGGTTTTTATCTAATCAACTCTTACTCATACATCATTTTTGTCACTGATACAGTACTTAAGTTACCTGCTAGCTGTCAAGGGTATTGGTAAGTATATATATATTTATTAATCATAATAGCTCCTAAATTATGGTTTTCAATAATTCTGTTAATGCCTATCATACATACATAACGGATAGTAAAAGCCTCAAGAACTTTAAAATACTAATAGTTTGGTCCTGAAGTGGGTAGAACCTTTGATGTGAAGATGACACTGACGTAGTTTTCCACGTAACACCAAAACACACAGCACGCGTTTTGCCAACCAAGTTGGCATCATCTGGAGATGATTAATGCTTCACTTTTATTCATCTCCAGATGATGCCAACTTGCTTGGCGAAACGCGCATCGAGTGCAGTATATGGTGTTTTGGTGTTACGTGGAAAACTAGGCCGTTATTATAAAACATATTAGCCAATGTATAATATTTAAATCACAGTACATTGCGTTTGTTACGTTATTTATCCCAGACTGCATAGTTCTCGTTTTAAAAATTATACCAAGCTTTGGCTACAAAGCAATAAAACATTAGCAGGTAGAAAATCGCTACCTACGAATGAGCATTACACTACTAGCCATCTTTTAGCGATAGTCAGAGACGTCGCTTTTGCGGAATCGTTCCCTCAAATTTCGTTGCTGAAAGAACGAAGTGAAAGATCCCAAACATCGGTGTCTGCCTCTTGAGTGTTTCTGATTCTTTATTGTCAAATGGCAAAAAGAAGGGTTTAAAATTGAACAAATCTGGTATCATTACTCCCTTTTTCTGGTTCCGGATTCGTTCCTTTGAATCAAATAAAGGCATCACTACCATCTGCTTGAAATATTCTATTAAATAATTTGTATCAAACATTTGTGTTGGGATTAATATGAGTATTTTAAATCAAGAAATCCATTGGGAACTGTAGTCGAGTGGGTAAAGCGCTTATTCTTGTTTACTTGGCAGCGAAGGTCAATGGTTCTAATCCCGGGACAAACTGAAAATTAAGTAATTTGAAATTCAGATATGGATCTATCGATTACCCTCGAAGTGGTTCGGACTCCACGTCCACAATAACCTGTAGTGCCTCATTTCTCAATTTTCAGATCGACCGGAGAGGCGATTAAGTGTGGATCTCTAGTCATGGGACACCTTACGTTGTATGAGTTCTTAATATATTATTTTCTTCACATTTCATTATAGTGATCAAGATATTTAGTAACAACTACAGTGATGAAACAACAGTCTTTTACTGCACTTTGTCCTTACCTACATGTTTAAGGTTTAATATACCTGCGGGGCCTATTTCCCTTATCTTTTATTACGTTGCGCATCTAATCAGTTTCATACGTAATAAATTAAATGATCTTATCAACATGTCATAATGTTCGGCAAGTTAAATATAGTCATTAAATTATCATGGGCCAAATAACATAATACTATAATTCTGAAAAGAAAAATAATCATTATGAACTTTTATATTTACTATTATCATTTATTACATTTATTGATAAAATTGCGACCTAATTGATAAAAAGATAGAATTTGATAAAATTGTTGATTCTTATCTGATATTTTGGCAAAATATAATTGAATAGTGTTTAATATTATTGATAACTACAATAATAATATTGATTATTTTATTCAACATAAAATTTGACTGATTCTAATGTGTATTAATGAATGATAACTACATATTTTCGTTTTTGTATTTGGGCTAATGATTAGATAATAATAATAATAATAATAATACGTCTTTATTGTATAAAAAACTCTTGTACAATTTTTTTACAAGGCGAGGTCTGCCTATGGCTACTCAACAATTTAAACATGAGTTTTTATTTTTGTATTTAGCATTTTTATTGTGAGTTTTATTCAGTATTATCTTGTTTTTAACGTAATTTTTTTTAAGAAGGAATAGTAACAAGTAAAACTCTTTTAATTAAGGATTAGTGCTCGTGTGGCTTCCAAGTAATATTTTGATTCCCATAATCGAACAGATTTGATTTTCGATAATCATTAATTAATACACTTACATTGCGAAAATTTCTTAATTTAAATATTTTCAATTTTGGCAATTCTAGGTTTTATTAACTTTATTTCAATTACGTCAATCTGTTTTGGTAATTGGCAAATCATGACAATACTAAATACAGAATGACTTGTAATATAGTCAAGGTGGTATACGACAATATTATTCAAACTTCATATTTTTAATTTCTTATACATACAATAAAATTAGTACTTACGATTTATTGTGACTGATGTTTTAATTGATGTCTTCAAACTTCTTGAATTAATTGTGACTACGTTCCAAGCTGTATCAGCCTTTTCGTTCATCTGTACGTTCGATTGATTGTTGGTTCTTCAATCTCTGTGTATCCACACTAACTCAAAAAGTATTAATGATGCAGCGTATTATGCCACTTTGAGAGATAATCCATTATAACAGCCAAATACTTATTTCCCCGTTCAATCTTTGCAGTCAACTGCAATTCATTCAAAGGGAGACCCTACATTATACTGATACATTTTGCCCCTACTCATTTTTTTTATTTGATTAATTTTTAATTACTATACCATTAGCACTCTCCCACAAAGGTACAGCAGATTATTTTTCAACTTTAGTGTTTTCTATTGTGCCAAATAAGCTTTTAAAATTAAATTCAGATGCTTCTCTGACTTGGTACCTTAGATAGCCATATGGTAATTAACTTTAGGATTAAATATTCGGCTTGTGATTTCTTAACCTCTTCTGGTAAGAATAGATTGTCTCCAAATTGATATTCATAAAAATTCCTTTTTTGGTATTGCTTATGGCACTGTTTAAAATTTGCACGTTAATTTCGTAAAATAAAACACAGTCCATAGAGGTACGGATGAAAATGTTCAATACATTTTAAAACGGCTAGCAGTACTTTCTTAGTGACATAATAATATCGCTTTGAGTTTCTCGTGGCGCACTGCCCTCTTAGGATGGCTACTGGCATCAGTGTCCAGAAAAAAACACACCTCCCCTCTTGACATCAAAATTGGCATACTTACTAACGCTTTCCTTAAATTTTCATTGCTTGATCCTTTACATTCTATTAATCAATGAATTTCTGTAAGGCCGTGGAGATTCAGCAATTTCTGAAAAGCCCTTGATAAATCTCCAATGTGTTCATAAGCCAAGAAACTTAATTCTTGCTTATATGTTGGGGTCTTAGAGCACTTTGTAGGCACAGTCATAGAATGAGAATTATTAATTGAAATTATTAATTAAGACAATATATTTAAGAATATAAATAACTATTTGTAATATGTTATATGGAATACTGTCTTTATTCAACTCTAAAGTAAATTAAACTAAGTTAATACTTTAAGATTCAACGTATTGTGCCTCTCTCTCCATTAAATTAAGCGATGGTGGAATTCTCCCTTAAAATTTCAAGTAGTACATTATTTTATAGCTCGTTAAATTCTTTTTACAGCGATATTTTACTTTTCAAATTTATAATTTGTGAGAAATTGCGCTCTAAAAGTAAATACTTAATTTCATGAAGTAGTTACAAAACTAAATAGGCGGTTTTTTGCATTTAAGTTAATTTTTTCGAAAAACCCTCGGACCCCTCGATTTTTTATTTACAGGGGTGACACTATATTGTACATCGCCACTTCAACCCTTGAAGCAGTATGGTAGAATCCACACTTAAAATTTTAAATGGCAATGGGGGTCAAGTAGAACATCGTTTTAAATCTCGTTAAATTCCCTTTACCAGCGGTACTTACTTTTTAAATTTGGACTAACAGTTTGCGAGAAATTGCGTTCTAATACTAAAAAATTTAATTAATTACTTGTCGATAAAGTAACAGCCTAGCTACTGACTAGTCTTGCTTTAATAATATGAGCTAACTGTTTTGCCGACTTTTACCTTCAGTGTGAATAAAAAGAAAACAAAGCAAAAACACCAGCATGTTAAGACTCATTAACTCAAGAAGTAATTTATTAAATTACTTAATATTAAAACGAAATTTCTCGCAAACATAGCCCAAATTTTAAATTTAAATACCATTGTAAAGAGAATTTAACGAGCTTTAAAACGGTGTGCTCTTGACCCCCTTTGTCATTTAAAATTTTAGGGTTGGATTTCACCACCGGTAAAGGATTGATGTGGCGCGTTCGAAAATATACAATAAAAATATCACCCTTCATATGCCACTGTATATCGATACAACCCTACATTTTAACACTACTTGTTGTACAATGGTAGGGACTAGCTATTCGTCTCCTGGCACTTTGCTTGTTTTCCCGTTATTTTCAGTTTACACTCTATCTCGGGAGAAAATATGGCCAAGACATTTGACTTTAATTTGTAAAATATTACATTTTTTACGACTGAGTTATAAATTGGTTTCTAGCAGTTAGCTGAAATATTTGACACAAACGAGTCACTTCATAGAAATCTTTGCATATGGCATTGTTCAAATACATCTGTGCTATTTTCCATGAGGATCCTCTTAAAACTTTTTCTGTAGGCCCTTCAAATATAGCTGGTGCATTGCAAAGTCCAATGTCCCCAACCCTTCACATGTGGTGAATGTATGTATTTCTCCTACATTTCCACACCAATATCCATGTTGTAAATCCAATGTGGAACACCGTTTAGATCAGAAGCAGCATCGATCGTGCCAATAATTCTTGGGAAAGAATACCAATCTTTTTTTTTATTTAATTTACGATAGTCAGTCAATAAAGAAACAGGTTGAACTAAGGGTTTAACCAAGACAACTAGTACTTCCCAAGGATTACGATTACGGTTCAATTACTCTTCCTTTACTCATTTATTGATCATATTTTTAACTTACCAACTTGGGTAAATGGTATTCTTAATTAATTAGCATCAATATTATATTATACAAGGTAGATTCTTCCAAATTTTTAGAATGCCTTTAAAATATATCCTTATATTCCTCTAAAAGCCCTCGCTCTTTAATATTTTCTAAGTTGGACATTTTCTACGATTCTATATAGTTTCAACCGGTTCTGACAGCTTTTCAGTAAATTTTTCTTAAGTTTGTTTTATTTTCTTCTCTCTTTAACATGTATTTACTAATATTATTGATTTTACTAATACACTTTATAAAATTTGTTGCGTCCAGCTCAATTTTTCTCTAGTTCCATCATGTACGTCGAGTCATCCGTTGGTAGGTATTAACACATGGGGAGCTAGCAATCAGATGTTGGTTGTATGGATGGAAAATCGTTCAAAGTATTTTCAAATCGTACCATTTGTTGCACATCCACATCGAAAATTTCATTGGCAAATTATTCAGCAGCAACTAATTTTTGAGTTTCGATACTCATGCAGTTATAGGAATAATTCTATTATTCCTATAATAAAAATGTCTTAAATTTTCCTGCAAATCATTATTGTTTTAAAGCTTACAATATTGTCGAAATGTTAACAGGCAAACGTATTTAAATGTACCTATATCTTGTTCCTTGAGATAATGCTCGTAAAAGTCGGGGGTTATAAATTTGTTTTAATATCACTACCAATCCAGATAATAAATCAATCGAATACAATAAAGTGATTTTATTTAAGCAAAAAACTATATATTAACATAACAGATTATAATAATTCTATTATTCTTGGAGTGGGTTGGCACCTTTGATGTGAAGATAATACTGACGTAGTTTTCCACGAAACACCAAAACACTACATACTGCACTCGACGGGCGTTTCGCCAACCAAGTTGGCATCATCTGGAGATTATTAAAACTAAAACTATTCTCTCAAACAAAACACATATCATAATGTTACTATGATTCAACATTAACCCATATAACCATGAAACAATTTGTTTTGAAAATTACTAAAACTCTTCTTTGGGGGTTCATTATAATGCAAAAAGTTAGAAAAAAATATAGAAAGAAATATTCGAATCTTAGTTTTGGAGATAAAGAGCGTCCTTTTAAAAGGACTGTAGGGTTAAACATGACTAAGTAAACGATTTTAACAAAGTTAAATGAAAATTAATTGAATATACCAAAATAACCAAACGAAATGTGTGTCATAAAAAAGCAAATTTTCGCTGTGAAAAATGTGACATTGGATGCATCCTAATGACTGTTTTCGTCAATTCCACACCTTATAAGCTGTAATAATTTTATTTTTTGTGACAATACTATTACAATAAATAAATTATCATTTATGATCAATTCGATCGTATCAAGAATGGTCTTTATAATTGGCGGGTTTTCTCAAAGCACCTTTTCTACTGAAGACCTTATGGATTTCTAATAATTCCACAGCTACGGCTCTCCTGAAGGCAAGTTGATCAAGTTTGCCTCCATCAAATATATGCAAATACCAAGCATTTTGATATGCCATATCAATGCAATGGCGAACCAATTGAAAGTACCATTTTTTTACACCTAATTGAAATACGATACTGGCCAATATTTTGATCGCTGCGATCAACTCCCTCCATATTTTCATTGTATGCCTTTAAAGGTTTAGGCTGTTCAATATAAATGTGTCGCTTTCTTTTTGAGGAAACCTCTTTACTTTACTTGTTGACAGTACAAAGAAGCATTAGAGACAATGGTTATAACATTGTTATCGTTCCACCGGCAAATAACTAATTCATTATCCACCAATGCGTATTGGAAATCACCCCGGAAGTTCTTTTTGAACGCTTTTACAATGAGCACATTGGGAACCTGTTATCCCTATTTCTTCCAGTAACTTTTATTTTTCGGCAAGTGAGTTATTTCATTAGTGATAATGATAACAAATTGTCGTAGAAGATATGAAAGTTGCTAAATTCTGTGGATTGCAAGACGTCTGCATACTGCAAAACTACAGATGCACCTAGACCCTTTCCTTAGATAACTTGGTAGTCGAGTCTTGATAAGGTTCAAAATATACTATATACCCTAAATGAGTAGTTCCAACCCAGAACTTATATCCCTATTGTATGGGTTTTCTTTTTTAAAATTATTTGCAGCCATGGCGCCCAACATAGGCACCATGGCTTCATCAACGGAGAGATTTTCTTCTATTGGGGCAAATTATAAAAATATTTCATTTAGTGCTCGAAAAAGTAGTCTTACTCTGGCAAACCGGTCATCTTTTTCCAAATTATTGTTATCAACACAATGAAAATTGCTTATCAAATATTGAAAACAATCTCTCAAAATAGAAGAAGAAACAAATGCGTTATTACTATCTGAGGAATTTTGCCAATACACTTTTTTCCTAGACACAGAGCAGTAGCCACTCAAAAGTAAGACACCAATAAAGCAATGTATGTCATCTAGGTTACTTCAGCTGGTCTATTTTTTTGAGATGCGTATAGATTTGTACATTGAACTATTTCGTCGATTAGATTTTTATCAAAAAAACATTTCAAAAGGCTCGCAGGGGAGTGATTGTTTTTTTGTATGGGAAACAAATTTCCATGTAGGGAAATTTGCTTCTAAGTCTTTTCCAAGCGAATAGTGAAACTCTTTAGTTTTTTTATTTTTCTTTTTTACCAACATAGATAACAGCAAGTCGTCCTCGCTGTCCCAATCTTCTACCATCACATCTTCTTCTACCATCACATATTCTGAATTTTCCCTTATAATGTCTTCTTGATTTTTATCCATAGAACGTTAGCCCGTAACTGACATCCTAGTAAATTATTTAGAACTACATCATTTTCATCCCCGGAATCTTCACCCGTGTTACAGTCGGTGGCATTTTCCGGAGGAAACAGAATTATTTCATTAGGAATATCAGCAACATTATCAATATCCTCGTTTAATGTTGAGAGGTTTTTTTCAATGCCTAAAATAAAATAACACATTTATTTTACCATATAAAGGTAATCTACAACACAAAGCGTATAGTATCCCATAAACCTACCGTCCTTTTAAAAGGGCCAGATAATTTGGGGACACAACCTAATCATATTTTTGATATCATCGCGAGGCATTAGGGATAAACAACATTTATTTTGAATGGAAAATAAAAAAAGCTATGCTAGATATCATATTGTTAAAACAAACTTACCATTTTTGAGGATAGTCACTCATTTTCATAACACAAAATTATTTCTCCAATTCAAAACCGTCTCAAAGTAACGAAATACAAAATATAATTTCAACTAGTGAAATTAATGGTAAAATATGTCTCTAATTGAAATACAACTTTCGACATCTATGTGCAAGAAGTTAAAACTCCTCCATGTACCGGTAACATAGATTACTTTTATCGTCCTTTTAAAAGGACCGTAGGTACAAATGGGTTATAGAGAAATTACTATTATTACAACAAAAGTGGAATAATTCATAGTTATACAGTGCGTTCGTTACATTACAATTATATAAATTTTATATTAAAAACGAATTACAACTTTACGAAAAAAAATAATTTTATACTAGCAATATACCTCTAGTTACAGTCGAATTTCTAAAACTCGAACTTCTATATCTCGAAATTCTCTTTGATATATACTTCGTTTTAGAAGTATTTTCTCGAGGAAATTTAGGAGGTTCAAGTTAGAGAAGTTTAACTGTATTTAATTGTTAAACAGTTTTAACCCATCCTGGAACTATACCTACGAAAACGGAGTTATCGTTTTGTAACATAATATATGTCTTATCTATTTATAATAGTCACAAACGTATAACAAAAAAATTAATTACAATTTAAAATGATAAGATTGAGTAAATTACAAATATTATTTGTCACTTATTTTTTAATTTGCAAGGTTTTAGCAAGTTTACTCTTTACTTATAAGTTTCAGTAATTAAATAGTTTTATCATATTTATAAAAATAAACTCCCATAATTCGTTGGAGGTTAATCTGATTAGCAATTATTTAAATATTTACTGGTTGTCCCCAGTTCAAGGATCTTGAGAGTTTTAATATTTTGTACAGATGATACTAAAACGTCCTTATTGCATTTTCTCGACATCAAGACTAATCGAATTATATAATGCTTAATAAAATATATTTTTTAAACAGTTAAAACTATTTTCAATCACATAAATTTACATATCAAAAAAAAAATTACCTCCACTGCAATCTTGACTTGGCTTGTTTGGAAAGCGTCTGTGTACAGGGTTATTCATTATAAATTACCCACCCCTTATCATCGTTATTATTGCCTATAGAAAAAAAAGTTTTAAATAAATATTGTGTGCTTATGACTGAATTTTGTTAAAATGCTATCAAAAGTACAGTGCGTAAAGAATTTCAGGGGATACAAAAAAAAATTATGTATATTTTTAAATGAGATACCCTGTATATTATTAAATTTTTGGAATGATCCCTTGTTCCTGATTTCAAAAATTATACCGTATATTACTCCTACCATATACGGTTTTTGAGTTATTAAACGTCGAATATCTTAATTAAACTAGTTACTGTAAATATGGAAAAGTTAACATTATTAAAGTGAGCTATGAAAATGAACAACTATGATGTTTGAAAAGTGACATTTCTTTAATGAAATAATCAAATGGTTTACAGTAAGGAAGAAAAAACAAATATTTATACAAAATAGATAACAAAGAGTTATTTAGGAAATTTAAATATAGACAAATGATAACTCATAAAAGATGTTCAGATGTGTCCACCATTATTGTCAACACATAATTGAAAACGTCTTATATTTATAATTGCACCGGAAATGGCTTCATTATTAAATTCAGATTGTTTATATAAGTCGAATCCTGTTTTAATGACTTGAATACTATCAACATTACTATTATTGACAATGCATTTTAGAAATACCCAAAAAAAATCCATAGGGAATACATTATTCAAATAATCTCGAACGGGTAGGACACTATGACGGAGTTGCCCCATCCTGCATCCAAATCATATCATCAAGTTCGGCTTTCGGAAAATTCTGCAAAAGAATATATTTTCTGCTTCTGGGATAATTATTTCCAGATAAGTAACTCCAGTTAAAGTGTAATCATAAAATATAGGCCCAACAATTTTTTCTCTGAATAATCCACACCAAACACTAAGAGTTTTTCTTCCTGATTTTTTAGTTGTTTTATCAATTCTTTTTCTGTCATGCTTGTTTTCCCACGACCTTCGATTTTTCCTGTTAAAAACGCCTACCGTAGAAAAGGATGATTCATCAGTCCATAATATTTTAGTAAAAGAATCGGGATCTTCAGCCAACTTTTGAATCAACTGGCGGCAAAAGTCCAGCCTTTTCCTTTTATGAGCTTCTGGTAAAATATGTACGGGTAAAATTTTATATGGTCTGTAGCTGTTATTTCTTAACGTACGTTGGATTTTAGAATAACTTTTACCTAATTGATCGACTATTATTATTTATACTACATTCAAAATTTTCTAAAAAATAATACAATGTTTCTAAAAAGTCTATTCAAATATGGATGGGCTCACTTTCGAAATGAAGCAGTATATCTAGCTGTTCATCCTGGTTGGTTGAACTACACGTTTTTTTTATACTAAAACTGGATGTATCATTCTCCTTTTGGTAAATATTTTTGAACGTATTTTCTGATGGTGTTAGACGATTTGGATACAACAATCAATATGCTCTTTTTGCTGCACGTTTATTTCTGTATATAACTAGTAAATATTTGGACTTCTTCTTCCTCACTGTAAACCATTTTGATTGTTTCATTAAAGAAATGTCACTTATCAAACATAATAGTTGTCGTTTTCATAGCTCACTTTAATAATGTTAACTTTTCCATATTTACAGTAACAAGTTTAACTAAGGTATTCGACTTTTAATAACTCAAAATCGGTATATGGTAGGAGTAACATATGGTATATTCTTGAAATCAAGAATAAAGGATCATTCCAAAAATTTAATAATATATGTATATGTGTATCCCATTTAAAAAAAAAATATTTTTGTATCCCCTGAAATCTGCACGCTACTGTACTTTTGATAGCATTTTAACAAAATTCAGTCATAACCACACAACTTTTATTTAAAACTTTTTTTCTATAGGCAATAATAACGATGATAAGGGGTGGGTAATTTATAATAAATAACACTACAATTTAGTTACTATTTTGGCAAACAATTTTACATCACTAAGCTTTCATTGCGATTGTCCACTAGTAAAAGATTTATACCAAATAAATGGAAATCATTCTTACACCAAGAAGTGTGTGTGGCAACTTTATTTGAACTTAAATTAAATGGAGTGAAAGCGTTACGAATTTGTACTTTATTAAGTATTAAGTATTTATTACTATTTCTAAATTACTTTTACCCTCTTTAGTATTTTAATTTTTATTACACCTTATTAGTAAAGATCGCTTTGTTCCGACAAATGCTCCGGCATTTTCCAATTTTATTACATCGCAGTTCACACTCATGGATGTAGTTTTTGCACTGACTCATTGATATTCTACTTTCACGTAGAGACTTTGTGATTCTGAAATCCTCTTTGTGGTCGTAACGTGTACCTACTTCGCACTGAAGAAGGCAAAAATCAGAAACCAGTTTGTGAATGGCACACGCTGCGGCCTTAAAAAGGATTTCCATTTATTTGGTAAAATCTTTTACTAGTGGGCAATCGCAATTGAATCTTAAATGACTTATCTTTTTGTGATACAAATTTATAAATCACCAAAAAGTGTATGTAGCAACTTTAATTGATCTTCAATTAAATGGAGTGAGAGGTTTACGATTTATTAGGTATTAGTATTTATTACTATTTGTAAATTAATTTTACATTAACTGAAAATTTATTTTTAATTGATAGAAACTGTATAAGGGTCAGTGAAAGTTCCTTTTTTTTAAACGGTAAATTTTAATAGTTTATGTCGCAATTTTCAGCAGACCTCACAGAGGAATTGTGCACTGATCTTTTAACATAAAATGGTTTAGGATAACTTGGCATAAGATTTTTTTGTGATTTTATATAAATTAATATTATATTTGATCCACCATTGGTTTGCTCTACTGAAATCCAAACCTGATTTAACATATTAAGAATAGGTACAATATGTCCCTTGCACTCGCCGGATTTTCACTCGCCGGATTTTTAAAATTAATTCACATATTCTAATATATAGTCTTATTAAACATTAGCAATTATCAAATCTGTTTTAATAATTTCTACCTAAAAAATGCCTAAATTTATAATTGAATACCAGATGCTAGAGGCGTGTCTGAAAAAGCTGTCCTATTACGCGACGCGACGTCACGAACCTGGAAGTCTCCCGGTGGTGAACGATACGATACCTATATACTAGTTCATGCATTAATTAAGTACGGTGATTGTTTCCTGAAATTATTTGGTTATGTCCTGTCTGAACTGTTGATATTGCAGTGTTTATTTAAATGTGACTTGTTA
>JANEYF010000747.1:0-49782 GCA_029963845.1 Rhamnusium bicolor | reverse complement strand
TATCAAAGAGGTGTCATCTGTCTATAACTTGTGTTTCATTCATGCAACTTGACCTATTAACTCTAAATTGATTTGCATAAAGGTGTTATCTCCGGAGATAACGCCTTTTTTTATTTGAATTCTTAAAATGTTCTGTTTACCAGCCGCAAATTTAGGGTGCTCCGTGATTTCTCTTTTTTGTGCTTTTGAAGGTAATAAAAGACAAGATTTGTTTATAGTTGACTAACAAGTGAGAGTAAGTAATGGGATATCCTTTTAAGAGCATGAGAAGTTTAAGAAACAATGTGACATTTTATCAGTTTTGGTAAACATAACTAAAAATAATTTCTTGTACATTTACATACACATGCACTTAAACATGATTTAAGAGTATTTGGTACTAAAATATACTTTAACACTGGGTGCAGACTGGTTATATTATATTTTGATTTTTTACTATTGTATATTTTTATAGATGAGTGATCGAACAAAAAAATCTATGAACTAGCTGTGGGTGTAGGAGAACTGAATTGCTCGTTCGATGAAATAATGGAAGAACCGTTTTCAGATTCTGGATCTGAGTATATTCCAACAAAACAAGTAGATATATAATATGTATATTTTAGATATATTTCAGTTCTGAGGTCTAGTCACTAGTTTAAGAAAACAAAATAAGAAAAAGAAATTATACCTTATGCTAACTCCTCTATTGTTTTTATTAGATCCACGACAAATTGGACTGCAATACATGACATATCACGTAAAAGCACTCTACTGTATCTTTCTTATTTTTAGATAGCGACGATGAAGACAATGTAAAAAAAAGTTCTAATAAAAAACAGTTTCTCAAAGCAAACCAGAGCCAAGTAGAATACAAACAGGAGCAGTTGAAAATAATACTAAAGGGAAAAAACATTCAGATATCAGTAAGTCTTAGTTTTCATTTAAGTTTCATTTTGGAATCTTAGTATGTCTATTAACAATTTTATCTACCCGCTAAATTTCTTTTTAGATGACTCAGATAGAGAACCGCTTAGAAAACAACCTGGACTTCAAGCCATGACACCAGTAGCATTACCTCCACTTACGCAACAACCAGCTGAACATCACAGGAAAAAAAATTCTGACAATGAAAACCTAACTGATGAAAATATAATTCTTGAGGATGAAAACCAAATTCATAGAGATCAAAAAATCAGCGTCGATAATAAATTTCCGAGAAATAGGTATAGATTCATTTAAAAATTAAATTTATTTTTAATATATTAGATTTCGTATTTTTGAACAACAGCCTGATCAAGAACTTATACGAAGAGGAAAAAATCTAGGAAGAGAAAATCTTATCCTGAAACGTGGAAACGCAACGAAACTAAAAAAAATAAAGATAGAGGAAAGGCGTATAAAACATATAAAGGAGTCGAAGTGCCCGAAAAAGTTCCATGCATTGATAAACTCCTTTGCAGAGAAAGATGTCGTCTAAAATGCAATAGTAAATTTTCCAATGAAGCGAGAATACGTTTATTTGAAGAGTATTACTCCTTGAATACAAAGGATCAAAAAAATATTTATTTGTTTAGCATTATGGAACCATTTGATGTTAAGCAATCTTCTGGCGTTCACAAGCATCGTCAGAAGTCCTATAGATATTTTTTTAAAGTTGAAGGAGAACGTCGTCAATTATGTAAAGATGCAGTTATCTCAATGTTAAGCATTGGACGGAAAAAGCTCGATTTGATATGAGATCAAATATCTGCTGGTAGATCAGCTCCTAAGCAAGATGAAAGAAGACATCATAATAATCGACCTAATGCTATTCCTGCAGAACAACGTAATTTGGTTCACGAACACATAAAGTCCTTTCCTAGAGAAATGTCTCATTATTCGAGACACAAAATCCAAACCGTCTTTATCTTTTCCCTTGGTTATCCGTTAACAAAATGTATGACTTGTACAAAGAAAGATGTACAAACAACGATATAACCCCTGTATCAAATACTATGTACAGACACATTTTTTGTTAGCGACTTTAATTTGGGCTTTGGATCTCCAAAAACGGACACTGCAAAATATGTGATGTAGGAAGTACTGATGAGCATGTTGTGAAGTTTAAAAGAGCCTTTGAACAACAAAAAACTGATCGAAGGATTGCAAACAAAATGAAAAAATCATGTATATCACTTTTGATTTGCAGAAAACGCTTCCCTTACACAAAATTTCAACTAGTAAAGCCTTTTACTTGAGGCAAGTTTGGCTCTATAATCTAGGAGTTCATTTAATATCTACACAGCATCAAAATGGCAAGGGGTACTTTCATATGGACAGAAGACCACGGATCTCGTGGTCCAGAAGAAATTGGTAGCTCAATTTCGGCCTTTCTTGAAAACATTAGAGAACTTGCAGAAACTTGTGATGAATTTAATTGCATGGAGTGATTCAGCCAGAGGCCAAAATAAAAATTTTTATATAGTGTGCTTATGGCATTACATGATAAGGTCCGGAATTTTTAAGAAAATTGACCACAAGTTTCCTGAAGTCAGGACATACTTTTATGGACTCTTACAGAGATTTTGCTGCTGTTGAAAAATCCCTAAGAAAACAACAGAATATTTATACAGTGGATCAGTATATATCAATCATGATCGCAGCAAGGAAAAAGACGCCATTTAGTATTACCAGAATGGAAGATAAATTTGTGGATATGAAGGAATTATCAAAAACGCTAGGACTTATTAACATAAAGAAATCTGAACAAAAAAAGTTTTGTTTAGGGGAAGTTAAATGGATTCAAATTGACGAGTTTGGAAAAACCAAATACCGATATTCGTTTGATGAGACAGAAGAATGGACTATTGTTAATATGATAAAGAATAGAAAGCTGGACCGAGTACGAAATAATAATGGTACGATTTTAACAACCATTGACAAAAGTCGAGCAATAGCAGCGAAAAATTTGATAATATTCAAAGAACAAATTCCTTTCATCCCCGAAAATTTTAGAGGGTTTTACCATAACTTAAGAAGGTGCGATGATTAACATTTAAAAACAAATGTATCTGTTTGTTACTATTTTTGTTCTAATTTCGAGTTTAATAAAAAAAAAATTTTTATTATTTGTCAGTTATTCCAACCTGGTGAAACTTATTTGAAATTTGTTTCCAATGAATATGAAACAAAGAAAAAAATAACATGCTTGGTTGTCAGACATATTTCTCAGGAATTCTACGTTACTATAAACGTCAGGATAATGATGATACATAAATATTCTGTTAAAAAACTATTTCAGTACTATGAAAAATATCAACAATAAAAATGAAGATACTTCTGAAGAGGAACCTTTCCAGAGTTCTGGAAGTGAATATCTGCCAAGCGATGAAGATAAGGAATCAGATACTAATACTACAAATGTATGGAAAGGCGCTCTTGAAGAAACCATTTTCTCAGACACAAATGAGTTTCAAGCACTATTGAAATTCGGACAACCAAACTGCTATGGATACAACTGATCAACCGTTTACAGTAAATATAGGAGATGAAGAGAAGGCCAACCATCAAAACCAAATAATAACAAATACAGAGGGAGCTTTTTCTGACAAGTCTATTTTCCATCACGGATATAATACAGGCGATGGAATATACTTCTCAGTGTTTCACCACCTACCATGCAATCATGGAAACTTTTGTCAAACAAACCAACACAGACAATTCTGCATGAACATGCAGAAACAAGCACCGAGTATTCAAGTCCTGAATGTATTGTGAGAAGATCTTCAAAAAAATATATTTCAAGTGGTAAAAAGGCAAAGAGATAAGAAGCACTGTTGTCATTTATGTTATAAAGTTGTGTGCAATCTCCCTAGACATTTAGAAAAAATACACTATGAGGAAACAATTGTCGCAAAAATATTAGCTTTGCCAAAAGGATCTGAGAGCCGCGACAGGAATTGGAAAACTTCAAAAAACTGGCGATTTTTATCTGGTGAATTTCTGAGATTCAAAAAAGGAGAGTTAATCTTGTTGAGAGTTCCTACACCAGAAGAAAAGTCAAAATATACATAGGATTTATGTTGAAAAAACACATTAGTATTCATCTAAAGCAAAATAAATGTCCTGAGAAAAGACATCTGGGATAGAAATCCCATTTCTGAATGTAACTCTCTCCTAAATGGTATCTATGGTTCAAATATTCGAGATGATTTCCTCACCAATATAACAAATAAAATGAAAAATGATGAAGTGACACAAATATGCAAATCTGACGAGCTCATTTTAAGTTTGGTAATATGATATATGAAAAATATAACATTTCTCAATCCGAATTAATCAGTCGATGCGACAACTTGGTCGTCTATTACAAGAAATTAATAAAGAATCTACTCCTGTTATCTCTGGCCCAGTGCATTGTACCTAATAAAATTGATATTGTAATTAATGCTACAAAATCATTATGTACTGTTTCAACATCGTCAAATTCACGTCCAGAATTTCCTTACTTCATCGCTAGGATTAAAAATCGGCAATCATATAACAAAATGTGCAAACATAGAAAGGGGAAGGGCCTTAGAAGAGGAGATTTAACGAGAGATAAAGAATTGAGATCATTCAGATATACGAATTAGAATGGAAAAAGTAAAGGTATCATCTAATGCATTACACACTTTTACAAACGAAAATTTAATGGTGAAACAGCTCTACCTTTTAACTTCTGATCTCATGAAACTTAACATCTATCTAGAAAATGAAATGAAAGCTTGTAAAGACGAACTAGAAAAATGCACAGTACCGACTATAAAAACATGGATTAGATTTGCCTCTTTGATTTTGTGCCGTATAGTGCTTTTTAACAATAAAAGGTCAGGAGAGGTGGCCAAGATAACCATGGAGCAGTACATGAAACGACATCTGGTCCCATCAACTTAAAGTCTTTGAAAATAAATTAGCAGAGAAACTGGTACTAGTTGAGGTTGGAGGAAGGGAAGAAAGTGACAGTTTTATTAACACCTGAATTAAAAATTGGCATTGATTTATTAAATATTAAAAGAAACCTTGTTGGTATTTCGAAAGCTAATCCTTTTCTCTTTGCCCGAGGTTCATATTCTGAAAGCCATTTGCGTGGACATGACTGCTTGACAACCTTTGCGGCCCAAGCTGATCTTCAATATCCAGAAAACATAAAAAGCACTAAACTAAGGAAATATATCGCCACAGTCTGTCAAATTTTTAACCTAACCGAAAATGAAACGGATTGGCTGGCGCACCATCTGGGCCATAATATACGAACACACCGTGAGTTCTATAGACTTCATCAAAGTGCTATTGAGCTAACGAGAGTTAGCAGAATTTTACTGGCGATAGACAAAGGAGATGCGAAAAGTTTTGCAGGAAAAAGTTTGGAAGACAGAAACGTAACAGGTCAGAATAACTTTGTTTCGCTTATTATAGCTATTTTACGCAATAACATGCTAAAACATAAACTAAAGGGTTTGTCCCAATTAATATTGTTATTAGTTAAAAGACGCATTTTGTAAAAGTTTTTGCTACTATCAAAGCAGAAGGAATTTTCGTAATGAGGGGTGTTTGTGTAGCTACTGAATTTTTAGAAGACATTAAAAATCAATGCATGCATTATAATCGGCATTTGATGCTATGATGTATAACTTTTTACGTTCAGTAAGTCAACACAACACACAGGCTATTATTTAAATATGTATTAAATAAATCTTGGGTATTCATGGCTCACATTTATAATTGTAAATATTTTTTGATTGAACTAAGTATTCGAGTCCTCGAAATATACAGGATAGTTTTAATATCAACTTCAACTCAACGAAAGAGAAACAATGAAAACATTGATAAGTTTTCAGAAAAAAATTTTCAAAAGTTACGGCGCCTAAACTAGCATCCAAATTACAGCTTTTTAAAAACTTTCGGCAAAAAATTGATTGATTGATTGTCAAGATTTTCAAACCAAAATTTTAATATTTTTACGGGATTCAGGGCAGCCGTTTCGAAGACTAAAGAGAAAGCTGAAACTAAAGTTATTCATGAATCGATTTTTATTATCGTAGTAATGCCTAGTAACCATTTTAGTTATAATGAATGCTACTATCTATCAAAGTACTTAATACATTTTACCTTTACAGATTTACCATATCTGGAAGGGGATGGGAAATTCGGATACAGAGGAACAACCCTGCTTGCCTCTACCAGAAATTGAGTTACAGGAAACGACCGAATAAATCAAATTCAATATACTAATGGGGATCGGGTTGAGATGTTTAATAAACAGAAAAATACACTAAAAAGCATAACAAAAAGAAATGCACCAAAATTCCCTGGACCACAAATGAAACTGTGGCAGTCCTTACTTTCTTTCGTTCCTCTATCAAAAAAGGAAATGTACCACGAAAAGGTGCATGTGAAGATTGTATTGCAATGTATCCCATTTTACAGAACAGAAAATGGTCTGACATTAAGTTTCACGTGAAGAACCACATCACCAAAATACAGAAATCAAAAAATAAGAGATAGTTTTTCGTTTTTACTGTATTTTTTATGTTCTTTATGCAGCAAATATGGTACCTACATGATACCCAATTGATATACAAGGTGTAACGCACATTTAAATAAGATATGCAAATTTAAATAAGAAATCGATTTCTTAAAAAAATTTATTTAAGATTTCTTCTTTAATTTTTTTATTATTTTTTAATTTTTTTAATCTTTTTTGTCGGTTCTATTATGCGGTGTTTATTTTTAAAGCAATCTATCAGATAGTTTGAATACCATAGTTGTCCAATAAGAGCTCAATAAATTACCATTTTATCATTTTCGTGGCGTTGTATCTCATTTTGTGTTGGACTTTTATTACATTTTTTTTTTGAAATCGATTTCTTATTTATAGGTGCATGTATGGTGAAAATTTTTCGGATGGATTGCGTTACACTCCATATAGGGTATCTGTGAAGCGGCATTCTGCACGCTTATTTTGAAGAGGGGTAAATTTTAAATTTAGGGGTGAAATTATTGATGAAATACTATGATGGTTTTATTTTTTTTCGTGTAAAATGTGACGTCAAGGTCCCAATTTTTTTTATAGCCTAATAATTTTCAAGTATCAAAATATTTCCTAATTTATGTCCTTAATACAGTGATATACTCATTTTGTAAATGTTTTCTTTATACCAGTATTTTAAGTCATTTAACAAAAATACACAATTTTACTTAAATCCCTAGAGCCTTGCAATAGACACAAATGTCAAAGAATCGTCAAGATAGCCATCAATTTATTGAAACAATTAATCAGTAACAACCAATGGTCATAGTGATGATAAAGTTAACTGATCGTTGAAAATTAAGTTAAACTATAAACAATACAAACAATGGAATAAAAATACTCCAACATATTTGCGGTTCGTAAAGTGATTATTCGCCATTTTAATATTTTTACGTAAATATTAAAATAACATCTTGACATTCTGTTGTTTTATTTTTGACTATCTGTTACATGGCTGTAGATATATATAAATAAGATTGTTTATTTTTATTAAATGATTTAAGAACTACTGTTAAAAAAATTCAAAAATTTGGCTAAAAAATGAGTTAATCAGTGTATTAAGGACATAAATCATAAACAACTTTGATACTTAAAAAGTCTTAAATTACTAGGGAAACTAAGAAGTTGGGGCCTCGTCCGCATCACATTTTACACGAAAAATTAAAAATATTTAAAACCATTTAATAATATTCCATAAAAAAAATTTAAAAATTAAATTTTTTATTTTTTACTTTCACTACTTCTTGAAATAAATATGGGGTGCAACTTCACAGACTCATACCCCTGTGGATTTTCTAGCTTCAATTTTTACAGAGAAAAAATCAAATATTGAGGGTTATATTTTTCTTCGGAATTCGATTATAGAAACAAAAAAACAGTTGAGCATCAACTAAAGCAATTATAGTCAAAAATATTAGAAAAATAAATGTCTTGTTCTTTCATTTTTCAGTAGTATAAGGTAACTAATTGCGAGTAAATTGATATACAGTGTGTCCCATTTTTTCACGCTAACAACTTCGTAGCTCAGTTATTAATTTATCGATTTGTTTTAAGCTTGTTCAAGTTATATACCTGAGAAGGAACTAAAAGCGCATGTACCTGTTTCATTTATTCCATAGACGTGCGCATTAGGGGTCAATTTTCTGTTAAATTGAGCTTTTAAAATAAAAAAATACTACCACCATCTTATAGGGCATCCTTTAAAACTCCTTTTTTGTCAACTTTTATTTTTTATATTCTCTTATTTTTTGTTTTAGGCCAATTTTATTCATTTTCTTTAGTATTTTTGATGAGTACGATGATGTTTTTGATTATTACGTCAAATTTCTAGCAAAAGGTGAAATAACATTTTCTAAAATCACCTCTTTAACGGCCATTAATTTTGAAAAAACGTCATATTATCCTGATTATAACTCTAAAACTGCTCGGGATATTTTAGCAAATTTAATGCAAAAGGGCATTAAAGAATGCCCTATGAGATGGTGGTAATATTTTTTATTATAAAATCTAATACTATTTACCTGAAAAATTATTTATTTCACCCCTAATCCGCACATCTGAATGAATTAAATAAGTATATACGTCTTTAGTTAACTTCAAGAGGTGTATAACTCATCAAGTATAAAATAAATCGACTTATTAATAACTGAGCCTCAAAGGTGTTACTGTGAAAAGTGGGACATACCTTATACTACTACAATCATTTTTATTACATTCAATAATTGTTTTTCTTTTTTTGCAACCGTATTATATGGAAATAAATCGAAAAAGTATAACATCTGTTTTTTAATTGTTTCCCAGTTAAAAAATATTGGCAGAAAATCGAATGAGCAGCCTTCAAATTGATTACCTAGTTTGTTCTACATTTTAGTTTAATATTTATTACTATTTTATATGAAGTAAAAATAACATATAAAACATATTATCGCCTTTCATTTCATTTAGTAATAATTGTTCAGCAAACTGCAGCTTACCATTAAAATGCAAATTAATTTCCTCCTTCTAAACATTGCATGCATAGAAATGTTATAAATACAATAAAAATTTAATATGAGTAAAATATCAATTAATATTAATTTTTACAAAATACTTTTCACAAAACTGTAACACATATTTCTATCGAAATAACTATTTTTCTGTTATTTGCCGTGATGAATATTGAATTATATAAAGGAAAATATGTACTTCATATACAACACAACTGTACACTATCGTATTATTATTAATTACTGTTACTTCAATTACTTCCACGTCCAGTGGAAGTATAGTAACACAAAAAATTGTTAATTTTTTTTGTTGAAATAGGCTTAAAATGTCATGAAACGTCGAGATTTTAAATTTGAGCGGAAAAAAAAATTTCTGTCTGTCGGTCGGTCTGTCTGTCTGTAACTTTTTTGTGCGCACGTTTACTCTGGAACCGTTTACGATATGGACTTGAAATTTGGTACACTTATGTATTATAACGAGATCTGGAACTAGATTATATTTTGATCAAATTCCATTGAAGGGTTCGGGGGTAAATGGGGTAAATAAGGGTAAATATGCAAAGCAAGCAAGTAAGAGTCCCTAAAATTGCAATTTAGTGCATGTACGAAAAGTCAAGGTCTCAAAATTTTTTTTGGCATCAGTCACCCCCTCTACCACCCCCACACTATTATGAAAGGGAGTAAAAAAAATAAAAATGCGATTTAGTGTGTATACAAGAACGAAGCGCCTCAAAAAAAATTTTTGGCATTAGCTATCTGGATGTGGAAGTAGTGATTTCTTGGGCAGCGGTTTTTAAATTAATATAGTCTTATTCAGCAAAACCAAAAAAAGTAATAAAACAAAAAATAAGTATGTATCTACTTCCAGTACATAAAATTTTTACTAAGATTGACAAATGACAAATTAATAATTAAGAATGCAACACATTTTTTCTATACGTACGTATAACGTAATCTGTAATTATTAATTTAACAATATATCTAAATTTTAGCTACAGTGTTACGTACTAAAATCAGATAAACCTATTTCTTTATGCAATATAATTAGATTAATGAAAATTCGTACTTTTACTCACACATTATTCACACACATTCAGTAAATATATATGTGGTGTACATCAATTCACAGTAAATTTCTGGCATACATTTTACGCACACATATTAATTTTATGATTAGTGGCAAATGTCGCCAGAAATATATGTACCTTATAACTTTTTAACTACGGAGTGTATCGAAAAATGAGTCATATCTGCAACAAGGGAGAATTTTGATCTGATCGGCAGGCAACCATATTAACAAAGCTTCCACAAACACACTTGAGGATGGTTTGCCACAAATATTATCGGACCTGTGTGTGTGTGTGTGTGTGCGTGCGTGCGTGCGTGCGTGCGGGCGTGCGTGTGCGTGTGTGTGTAGACCGTTTCTTGTAAGCATGATAACTTTTGTTAGACTTAAAATTCTGATTTCAAATTTGGTAGATATGTAGAATGGTACAGTAGAATGCTTCCTATTGAAATTGGGCCATATATATCATACAGAGTGATCGCCAGAGCCTTGCAAACTTTCATGTATTAGGTAAACTATGTTTTATAATAACTTGAGAGCAAAATGTTACTAAGGTTTTTTATTAAGCACACAATAATATCGCGATGTACCAGATTTTGAAACTGTATAATATACAGGACGTCTTTTAGATCCAAACAAAATTTTATATTTTAAGTAAATTAGGTGCTACATCAACTTACATAAGTGAATTTTGTTATAATCGAGTATTTTACTCGACCAACATTTTGTTGGTCAAATAGGTATTCGCAGTCGGCAATGCCTGGCTTTACTCGTTCACTATTTCAATCGAGTAAAACTAGATAACATTTAATTTATGTATTTAACTGTTTAGAGAGAATGTTCTAAATGGCAACTAATTAATAGGTCATTTGCAAACTAGCTGCTAATGCGGAGATTTATTTATTTATTTTTGTGTGGTTCGATTGCCTGTAGTTTGAGATATAGAATTACACCACGCACTAATCCAGTGCTCTGTGCAACTTGTTCCGGGAAAAAGGAGGCAACTTTTGTAGAAAGTGGAAGTTATGGGCGCCAACTGTAGCAAATTACAACTGATATAATAATGTTTACCTCCGTTTTCCCCTTAACAGGTCCCTACAGATACACCTGGAAGGTAGAGAAATTGCAATAAATAAAAATATATTTTTAATTCTAGTTTAATTAATTGTTTATTGTAAATTGATTAAAAATACATATCTACAAATGCAGCTATTGTTGGAAATGCAGCTGCTAAATTACTGCGATAATAAATAGTACTTTAGATAATTATATATTACGAAATATCTAATAATATAAAATACTGAAAAAAAATAGCAGAGCAGTTTGTGACTGAAAAATTATAACGATAGATGTATATGAGTATTCTTAATATTTAATATCAAAAATTATATATTAATAAAAAAATTATGTGGCTATAATAAATATAAAAATGTTGCGAGATACCAGAAATATATACACAATATAATTATAAGAAAATAAAACACCAAAGTTATTTTATTTCGATATCACCAACACAGGACAGAACACTAATCTCACCACTCCTTCTTGTTACGTAACCTGATGATGGTCCTGTGGCCTAAATCTGGTGAAGGGTGGAATGTAGTAATGCCCTCAATGTTCCGGGGACCTGAACCTAACTTTACAGTTCTGTTTGAGATAACACTTGTTGATTTCTCCAATGAAGTCGGAAATGTTGTTCAATAAATTGCTGGTACAATTTGTAGACAAAAGGTAATATGCTATTATAACAATAGCGGTACTACTGTACTCAATGACTGTTACTTTTAGATAAAGATGTTGTTTTTTTTTTTACTGAAAATTTAAAATAGTGCATTCGAAGATAATGCTCTAAAAGCAAAGGTACTAATTTAAGTACTATTTTAAATTACGTATTTACAATACGAATCTAAATGGTACATTATAGCTGTCGCTTAAAAGTTGTTACTTAAAAAGACTT
Organism: Rhamnusium bicolor; assembly: GCA_029963845.1. Classification (NCBI taxonomy): domain Eukaryota; kingdom Metazoa; phylum Arthropoda; class Insecta; order Coleoptera; family Cerambycidae; genus Rhamnusium; species Rhamnusium bicolor. The sequence goes on along the minus strand of JANEYF010000747.1, from coordinate 37,741 downwards.
CAATAGATTCTTAAAAAGGCTCTCCATTAAGCTCCTAAATAGCTGTCAGAACTATAACGTTAACAAGGACAAAAAAGAAAAAAATTACTATTATATGTGACCTAAAAATTCGATATGAGAGATATAATGTTTTCTAAAAATATTATACACTTGTGTTGCAGGTTATCTGTGAAAATAAATAAATGAGAGAAAATTACCTCTTTGTTAAAAGATTGATGAGATACACGTGGATTAACAAAAGTTATGTTTGATTTAAATCTCACTACACGAGTTCAACTGATCGCTGACAGTTCAGAAGTTGAAATGCCACCACTCACCAACCCTTATCTACCAAGTAAACTCCGTTGACCGGCGGGCCAACGTTAAGAAGTTAGAGTACCTAATTTCTAATTAGTTATCTTAAATTGGTAGTAAGGAGAGCGCGCGGGCCATCTAGGTACAGGTAGAAACTCGATCAATTGGGCAATTGAACATAGATCTCATCCAATTTAAGGATTTCAGTAAATAAGTATTTCTCTATTTTTAATCAGATGGAGGTAAATGTACAAACATTAATTACAAATTAAATTGATTTATATTGAAGCTTCTCTTTTCGAATTTTTAATAGGTCAACACAATGACAAGATGAAAGTAAACTTTGTTTTAGGTAAAACATGGATAACCGGGCACACTGTTGGCTGTAATAAAATTGTATTGATTAAAGAAAATATTATGTTTTGAGATTTACATAAATTTACTAAGTATCTCAGAATATAATTTAACGTAGAGTAGGTGGGGGCAAAAAGTACGCGTGGGGCAAAAGTACGCACCCCACTTAAATTTGCCGCCAATGCTTGTAGTAGCAGCGCATTATGGAATATGTTTGGCAACAGTTCGGTCGATGTGCAAACGAAATAGTGAAGCCGGCGACTACGTTGTTTACAAAATATGAGGTAAATATGATTTTTTGGCGTGTCAATGTAATATTTGCTTGTCTTTATTGATTTTTTTTTTTCAACGAAAGTGAATGCTAATTGAATAACTTCTTTTGGGTGCAATATAAGTTTAGTTTAGTACCCACGCTTGATATATTTTCCAGTTGAGGTTAGGTTGTAAAATGGCTTAAACGAAGTTTTTATGGTATTGCTAAATGGGGTAAAAGTACGCAAACATTATGGGGCAATAATACGCGTGCGTACTTTTGCCCCATTTTTTGACGATCACGATTGATGATTTATGATAATCTTGTCATGACTTTTATGATATTTATATGTTTGCTTTGGGCTGTTTTACATAACATTTAATGCATTTTATGTTAAGTACTAATGTTTTTACTTTTTATTTTAGAAATTATAAAAGAATATCGGAGCGAAAGCCTATGACAGAGGCCATTTTTCGTGAGGTGCGCGAACTTATTGACAATGGTGTGTCCGTACGGCAGGCTGCAAAAGCTGTCGGATTTCATGAAGCAACGCTACGAAAACGCTTGAAGGAGGGAAGATGCTCTGAGAATTTGGGACGATTCAGAGCAGTGTTTTCCCACGCCCAAGAAAATGAAATAGTGCAGCATTGTAAAAACCTTGACAAGCGGTTCTACGGATTGACAATGAAGTCACTGCGCTTTCTACTTTACTCTTATGCGGAAAGAAACCATATTAGACATCCATTTAAACCTGGCAACCAGTTGGCTGGTCGAGACTTCACGAGAGGTTTCATGAGGAGAAATCGGTTATCCATACGGACGCCTCGGAAAACCAGCATTGCCAGAACAATGGGATTTAATAGGATACAACTAGCACAGTACTTTGATAATTTAGAGAATGTACTTCAAAATACAAGTTTCTTCCCAACCGTATATACAATGTTGATGAAAGTGGGTTTCAGACGGTTCCAAACAAACTGCCGAAGCATGTCGCCCCAACTGGAAAGAAAGATGTAGCAAAGGCAGTAGCTGCTGAGCAAGGGCATCATGTTCCTCCTTATTTTTTGTTTGCTCGAAAACGGATGAACCTGCTCTTAATCAAAGATGGACCTACTGGTTGCGATATGGCCGTTACTGATACCGGATACATGAACACTCCGACATTTATAAAGTATCTTGAACATTTTAAGAAACACACGAATCCGACCGAACAGAATCCCGTTCTTTTAATTCCAGACAATCACGTGTCCCACACAAGTCTCCAGGCCGTGATATGTGCGAAAAGTAACCATATCCATTTATTAAGTCTACCAACACACAGCAGTCATAAGACCCAACCATTGGATCGGGTTTTTTTCAGACCACTGAAAGCATATTATGAAAGTGTTGCCGACAGCTGGACCACTTCAAACCCAGGCCAGGTCCTCTCCATTTACCACGTGGCCGGTCTTTTCGGAACGGCATTTGCGAAGACTGCGACTGTTGACATAGCGAACGAGGGATTCCGAACTACAGGAATCTATCCGTTAAACAAAAACATTTTTACAGACGTGGATTTCCTGCCAGCCGAAGTAACAGAGCAAGACTTCGATACAGACATAAGCGATGAAGATCGGGTCTTTGTCCACTGGCCAATCTTGTTTCTCTTCTTCAAATTCACAATTTTTGAATATATGAATCAACTCGACAGGCATACTAAATTCCAGTAAAGTTTTGCAGCAAAATTAGAAAATACATTGATAATAATATGTACCATTGCCATATAACATAGCCACAAAATGTCTTGTCTGAATTTGTAAACGATTAATGGTCATTTTCAGTACACTAATCTCCCAATGACACCAAAAAAGTTTATTGTCAGGCAATTTCTTTTTCAAATTAGTCAGTAGTTGTAAAAAATTAATGTATGTTATAAAATTAAGTACTTAAACTTTTATGTAAAAATCTTTACAGTTAGCTGAAAACTTACAGTTGGGTCACAGGTTCAATAAAACCGATACCCATATTGTTATAAGTCATGTGATACAAAGTTTCTCTGGCTATAAAGATTTGTAAAGATGATATACAGTTTAGCCTGTACCGATAATATATCAAACCTGTAAATTATTTAACCAAACTATTCCAAAATAATTGTTATATCATATCACTGTATAGCTTATTTAACTGATATACGAGGGGTGAACCACCCCCCAAAAATGTACAGGTATTTCGTATTTTGGACATACATTAAGATTTATTCCTGATATTTCCTGCACATCTGATGTATTCCCACAAGACCAAAGTATTGCAGATATTGCCATAGTATTTCCGATATTACTATAATATTTCCGATATTCCTCAAGTATTTCCAGTATTACTATAATATGCCCTATATTCCATAGAGTTTTTACAATATTTCTATCTATTATATTGTATGTTATTTTCACCAGATAATCTAAATTAAAAGTTACTACTAGTAAGTTTGAAATAATTATCAAAATTTTATGTGTTTGAGTAATGTTAGTTCAAGCTTGGTTTAAAACATCTTACCTCGATGAAAAGTCAAACAAATTAAAATAATTAACAGTTTTTTATATTTATTTAATTTACAATATATTTATAAATACATACCTATTTTATGACATATTTTTAATTTCTTTGTATTTTTTTAATAGCATTAGCATCAAAACGCTTCATTTCAAACATTTCAATTCCTTGCAATTCAATAGGTCCATAAAATATGAATTTATTTTCTATCTCTTCCACATCATCTTTTTTTGGCCAAATATACCGGGTGTACCTAACAGGATCATGGACCCCCCTTTTTTCCTTTAGTTTTGAAGATAAACGGTTGAAATTTGGAACATCCTATATACTTAATAAACGTCACTTTTTGACATCAATGATTTTTTTTTCACTTCCGGTTTCACACTAACTTTAGATTTTAAAATGGAACACCCTGTATATTATTGCATTTTTGAATTCTGCATAATTTTCTGAATCCAATGATACCACATAAGTGACATTTTAAACGTCAAACTTTTTTTAATTCAATTTTTATTTTTTTGTTTAAGTGTGCCAGGACTGTTCCGATTTATTCTAATTGACCCGTGTAATGCTAGAAAAATCGAAATCCCGTCGAAAATACTATATTATGCGATTTATGAGCACATAAAATTCATCAAAATGGTTTTTGCGACAAAACACAATTTTTCCAAATGGAACCATATTGGTACCGTGGTACTATTTATTAGTACTATTATTAAGGAATTTATTCATATGCTTTATTAAAATTTGCGATAAATACAATCAAAATTACAGCTAAAATAAAATAAGAAAATACAATTTAATTATAACTACCTAGGTATACATAAAGTGGCTTTGGAATACAAAAAAGGAACACAAAACATTACAACAGTTGGTCAAAATGCTGTCCATTAACGTCAATGCACTTCAGAACTCGCACAGCTGTATCTCTGTTGAAGGCGTAATCAGTTACTATTCTTGAATTATGGAGAGGAGCGCCATCTTGTTGGAAATACATTCCCTGTCCTAAATCCCAACGTAATTCATCTAAAGTATCCTCAATCTCATTTTGCAGGAATCCCAAGTATCTGGCACCAGTCAAGTGTCCTTCAAATATTATCGGACCGATTATTCTGGTACCGATTATTCCCAGCCAAACATTGAAACCGAATCGTCCGAAAATAAAATCCTTCCCAAAAAATCATTGTTTGGCTGCATGTTATTTTATAAAATCCAATTGCAATAGTCCATCCGACGTTCGTGATCATTTTCGTACAAGTGCTGGTGCAACTGGTATTTAAAAGATTTATTATACTTCGTTGTCCCCATCCCTCATGATCACCCTGTAGTAACGTTTCCAGACGCGAGCCTACACTATGTTTATAGAGAGAGAAAGAATCATACCCTCGTCTTCAATCCTCATTACCGTTTCATAGTGCGCCCAGGCTACACGTATATAGTGAAAAATAAATTTGTGTTATTGTGTATTGTGATAATCTTGAAACGAAAGAGAGAAAAATTAGAGCAAGAACGATTTCGTAAGCTTCGAACTAAAATGAAAAAACTAGAAAAATTACTCGAAAACGTATCGTCAAGTAAGTACCTACATCGCAATTAATATCCATAAACTTTCCATTAGACACGCGTGCATGTACAACAGTGGTAAAAAGCGCTGAGGCAGATAATACGATAACTAGACGTATAAATAGCCTCCTATTTATGTAGGAGAAAAACATTAATGAATTGTTCTATTTACATATGTAGAATAAATAATTATCTAGACTCAATTGGTTCTGTTTATGCAGAAATATAGAAAAAATAATTGACTGTTCTATTTATGTAAAACAAATATTTCAAAAGCCACATTAATTGTTTCTGTTTATGCAGAAACCAAAGAAAATTAAGTTTCATTTATGTGAAATTATAATAATAATAATAATAATAATAGGGAAGAAATAACTAACTGTTCTATTTATGCAGAACAAATATTTCAAAGTCACAATATTGTTTTCTGTTTATGCAGAAATCACAAAAAATTAAGTTTCATTTATGTGAAATAATGATAGTAATAATGTGACCAAATAATTTACAAGAAATAACAAATGGATTTACTTATGTAGAACAAGAATAGGCCTTGTATTTATATACATAGGCATATGCGTATATATAAATCATAAACCAAAAAAAAAAAAAAATAAAAAAAAATGTTTTTTTATTAATTCTAGATGAATCCTCCGATTCAAGTCTAGAAGACAACGACTTAAATGACACTGACGTACCTTGTGAATCCCTCGATACATCCGAGGAAGAAGGAAATCTAGAATTACCCAATAATGAGGTCGATTTAATTAATATACTAGGAGACGACCCAACTACAAAACCTGTCGGTATAATATTAAAGGAAGAATTAGTCTCGAGATGGAATTCATATCTCACTAATGGACTAGACAAGAATGTCCGGGATGAACTGAACACAAAATGGACCATAGCGGAAAATCTTGAAACTTTAAAGGGTCCTCAGCTCAACGCAGAAATTCAAGGATCACTTAATTCCTTGGACGTCAAAAGGGACAGCGTGTTGGCTCAATTTCAAGACAAAACTGGAAAAGGACTGACTGCCCTAGGCTCAGGGTTTAATAGATTATTAACCCAAATCACTGATACTCCTGATGGTTTTTCGGACATCATAGATGCCGCAAAATTTTTTTACAGAGGTTGATTACTTAATTTCAGTACATAGAAAGCATCAAATATATCCGAAATTAAACCCTACTATTCAAAAAATTGCCGAAGAAAGCAAAGCTGACATACTTCTTTTTGGTAAAGAATTCGGAGAACGTTGTTAAACAACACAAAATCTACAAAAGGCAAAAAAGGATATTTTAAAATATACTCCTAGACCTCCGATCAACAAACCCCGGACACCGTTTGTACAACCAAAAACAAACCCTGCATATTTAAACTACAAGCGACCCTATTACCGAAACAGATGGAAAAACCCACAAACCGAGAACAAGAAAATGAGCCAGACCACCCAAAGAAAATCCTGTTTTTCCTAAAAAAGCTAAACGTGCTGGAAGGGCCAAATATTTTCTTGAAAATTGGTCATTAATAACATCAAACCCAAACATTTTAAATTGGGTGTCAGGCTATAATATAAAGTTTGACAAAACTCCTGTACAAAATAATCCGCCATTACAAAAGACTTTATCTTCTGTAGAGGCGACTACCTACAAAAATGCAATTAGTGAACTAATGGTTAAGGGGGCAATAGAAGAATGTAACCATATCACTGGTGAATTCATATCAACATACTTTCTAACTCAAAAAACCAAATAAAAAGTACAGGTTTATTCTTAACCTTAAAAAATTAAATAAATTTATAACTGTCCCAAAGTTTAAATTAGAACACTGCAGAACAGTCAGAGACATGCTTATACACAATGTCTATATGGTTACTTTAGACTTAAAAGACGCGTATTTTATAATCCCTATTAAGAAATCTTGTAGAAAATACTTACGTTTTATATTTGAAAGCCAACTTTATCAATTTACGTGTTTACCTTTTGGGCTAAACATAGCACCATATATATTCTCAAAAGTTTTAAAACCCGTTGTACATTATTTGAGATCCAAGAGATATTTGTCTATAACATATCTTGACGATTTTTTATTAGAAAAAATAAAGAAGAATGTTTAAAAAATCTTAGTACAACAAAAAACTATTTTAGAAAGTTTAGGATTTATCATCAATTATCAAAAAAGCAAATTATTACCTAAGCATAAATGCAAATTTTTGGGTTTTCTATTTGACAGCGAAGACCTTAGTATTCCACTTCCCTTATATAAAATAACAGTAGCGTCCAGTAAAATTAATAAAATGAAAAAACTAAATACTTGCAAAATTCGTACATTTGCCAAACTGTTAGGGTATCTTGTTTCAATTTGCCCCGCAGTAAAGCATGGATGGATATATACAAAAATTTTAGAAAATGAAAAATTCAAAGCATTAAGAGTATCTAAAGGTAGTTATGATGGGTTAATAAAAATCACTAACGATATAAAACTAGAGTTTGAATGGTGGCTCAAGAAACTTCCACATGCAAAAAATTCTCTACAAAATAATACAAACTTTACATTAGAAATCTTTTCTGATTCGACAAAAACAGGGTGGGGAGCATGCTGTGGTAATGAAAGAGCTCATGGCTTTTGGAAACCAGAAGAAGCTGTTGAACATATAAACTACAAAAACGGCATATTATGCCTTAAAATGTTTTACATTAAAATTAAAAAATTGTTCAATTTTATTGAGAGTAGACAACACAACTAACATGTCATATTAATAGAATGAGAGGAGTTAAATACAAAAAATTAAATAAATTAACTAGAAAACTTTGGCAATTTTGCGAAAAGCGTAATATATGGGTTTTTGCTTCATATATAAAATCCACGGAGAACATAGTAGATATGGAATCTAGATGCACAAAAGTAGAAACCGAATATTCCCTAAACAAAACTGCATTTTATAAAATACAAAAATTTCTCGGCTACCCACAAGTAGACCTATTTGCATCTAAAATTAATAAAAAATGCAAGACATACGTCTCATGGAATAAAGACCCCAATGCCTTCAATACAGATGCTTTTACCATTTCCTGGACCCCCTTCTTCTTTTATGCTTTTGCACCGTTTCCCATTATATCAAAAGTACTAAACAAAATAATGAAAAATAGAGCGGAAGGAATAGTAGTAGTACCAGACTGGCCTACCCAGCCATGGTACCCAACTTTTATGAATCTTCTAGTATCACCACTCTTAAAATTTAACCCCCAACCTGATCTTTTACTTTCTCCTTTCAGAACGAATCACCCCCTATGGCCTCAACTTACCCTGGTAGCGGGCAGATTATCAGGGAAGCGTATCTAAAAAAGAACATTCCTGAAATCGTCATTCCGATATTGATAGTTTCTCTCAGTAATAATACCATAAAGGCTTGCGCGCACTAGCCGGCAACAGCCGGCAACGGAACGCACCACGGCAGCCTGCAATTTAATTCATTAATGCATTTTAAATGGAACAGCGCCCACTAGTCAGGAACGGACCACACCGCTACACGCCAGTCCGAACGGAAATCTCCAGACAGAATACTTTCGCGGTGAGACCCGTCGTGTTGCCGAGGGTGACGGACAGTGCGCGCTGAATTCGACAACGGAACGCGACACGACATATTAAAAATGGACGAAGAAAAATTAATTATTCTTGTTAGCGGATACAAGGAATTGTACGATATGGCCGATAGAAACTACTCCAATCAGGAGCGAAAAAAATAACTGCTGGAAAGAAATTTCCGAGCACATGAGGCAACCATGTAAGTTCCCAAATAATAAGCATTTTCTTTGTTTTTATAATATATTTTCAACCCTAAAAATTAGTAGGTACATAGCCTATATTTATACAGTGTATTTAAAATTTATTCTCAAATTAGCACTAAACGAGGTAATACATATTGTGTTAGCTATTGATTAGTGTAACCTCCTCGTATCATATCCGTTTGCCAATCTACGGCCCCTGTAGTACAAAAGTAATTTTTAAATTCTTCGCGGATATGCAATGCTTCTTCAGTTGCTTTGCCGCCAACATTTCTTAGATCGTGGATTGTTGATACATTATTGGTTTGTTGGTTATTATTACTAGGGTCAATTTCTATCGCATGTAAATTACCTCGAAGGAAATTACGTAGACAAGTTGCTAATATTACATTATCTATGTGCTCTGGTGACATCTGCAGTCTCCTCTGATAAATTCTAAACTTCTGTGTTAATATCCCGAACACATTTTCCGTTAGCCTACGAGCACGGCTCAGTCGGTAATTAAAAATTGCCTTGGTCTCATCATGTCGTGTCTGTATTCGAGGATATGGACGCATAATATTTTTATTCAAAGGGAAAGATTCGTCTCCCACGATAACATGTGGTAAAGTAATGTTAGTACCAGGAAGAGTTTTATTAGAGGGTATTGATAGTTTTCCATTTAATAAGGCTTGTCCCATAACAGAATTGCTAAATATTCCACCATCACTATTTTTTCCATAGGCTCCAACGTCAGCTATTATTATTCTATAATTAGCGTCTACTAATGCCATTAATACTATACTAAAGCTCTTTTTATAATTATAATACAGGGATCCGCTATTGGGTGGCGCTTCAATCTATAGCACCCACACAGTTTGGGAAGTTCCATTTTTCATAAAAATCTTTTTCAATTGTTCTACACATATCTTCTGTTGGAGTGGGCATTTCAGTTGGTTGTAGTCTTTTCCAGATCGAAATACATGTTGAATGAACAATTTCTCTTATAGTAGTGTGACCCAGTCTATAACTGAATGATACCGTTTTAAACGAATCTCCAGTTGCCAAAAACCTAAAACAAATATCTTGATTAGCTATAAATCACCGACCCCGAAAGCTAATGAACGTTTTTTATTTTCAGTAAACAATTGCAGAGAAAGGTGGTCAAGGTTGCGTGATAACTATAGGAAGGCATTGAAGTTTCGAAAAGGTAAAAGTGGAGATGCTGCCAGTAAAGTGAGGCCATATAAATTTGAACGGGAGATGTCATTCCTGCAAAAATGTTAGTGAATGGACTCTGTTGCTAATAGCCCTACAACTTTTGAGGATGATGAAGCTGATCGGATTGAAGACACTGATAATATGAGTGCATCAGAACCCTTGACTTCTGCATCATCATCTAACAGCACAATATTTCGAACAACACCTACTTCAGTTCAAAGCAGAAAGAGAAAGCAGTCCTAAAATACGCAACGCAATTCAGTTGCTAGCGTTCTCGAAAAATACTTACACTCTACTACAGCTACAAATTCAGGAGGCAATAGTTTAAAGCAATTTTTCATTGCAACGGCTGAGACAGCTCAATCATTTCCACCCGAACTTCAAATACAAGTTAAGTCGAAGATTTTCAACATCATACAAGAAGCGGAGTTAAAATGCATACAAGTCAAAGACGCCACACAGTTTAACAATGTTAATTCTACTGGATTTCAAAGGTTTCACTGGAATCAACATTTGCATCCACAACATACGCATTCTTTGGGAACACAAAATATGACATCTTTACAATCACAACACATGCAACATTCACAAGACATACAATCTTCACATCCACAACACATGCTAGCTTCGCAACCACAACTCACACTTCTCCAAAACATACAACCATCTGTACTACAACATATGCAGTCAACATATCCATCAACATTAACATCTTTTGTAGATTCGCCAGAACACAGTGACAACGAATGAAGCTTGAACATATAAAATTAAATATTAAACTGACATATGAATAAAATGTAAATGTGTAGAAGCCAAGCTCTAAATAAATATAATCTAAGAAAAACATGTCTATGCTATGAAATGAATATATAACAGTAATAATAAATAGTAATAACTTACCTTAGGGTTACTGCTAAGCGTTCTGCTGGTGGAATGGAGCTCCTAAACGTAGTATTCTGTCTTGCCAGATCGGGTTTTATAATTGACAAAAGTTCTTGAAACGTTTCGTAAGACATTCGGAAGTACTGAAAAAATTTTTCTTCGTGTTCTATTAATTGAGGAAATAAAGTTGCAAATTCACTTTCGATATTTCTCTTTTTACAGATTTCATGTATCCATTTCCGCTTTCTTTTTGTTTAGTGTATTTTGTTGTTCCTCTTTCTCGCATTGCAAACTTACAATTATAACCTTTGCATCCATTTTCAGTCAAATAAACTGAGCGACTGATTGGAAAATTTCCGGCTAGTGGGCGCTAGGCTAAAAAATTTCCAGTCTCCGTGATGCGTTCCGTTGCCGGCTGTTGCCGGCTAGTGCGCGCAAGCCTTAAAACAATATAATACTACGTTTAAGAAATGGTGGATATACTGCAAATCAATAGAACATAATTATTTAACAGCAGACCCAAAAAATCTTACAATTTTTACATATTGAACATACACAGGGGGCTAGTTATTCCTGGTTAAATTCACACTGTTCAGCATTAAAAATAATTTTTTCAGTAAATAAAGTTGACGAAAAAGTACTTCAGAGATTTTTAAAAGGCATTTTTAAACTCAAACCAGTATTCCCAAAGTACACTTGAACTTGGGACCTGCAGCTAGTATTAAATTACCTGAAACTCATGTTTCCCTTAGAATCGTTAAACTTAGAATCGCTAAACATAAAACTAAGGGCTCTCTTAGCATTAAGTTCAGGTCAAAGAGTTCAAACCTTCTCCAAAATAGAAATTCAAAATATAAGTATAAAGGATAACAGTGTTGAAATTCTATTTCCAGAACTCTTAAAAAACGTCAGCCCCGAATAGAAGTCAGCCAAAAATTGTACTTCCGTATTTCACAGAAAACCCTCAGTTGTGCGTAGCACTAATTATTACTTACTATATAAAATAGACTAACAATCTCAGAGGTACATATAAACAAATGTTTATAACACATAAAGAACCTCACCACCCAGCTACGTCACAAACAATTTCACGTTGGATAAAAACTGCACTAAGCAAAAGTGGAATTAATATAACACAATTTCAAGCTCATAGTACTCGTCACGCGTCCACCTCGGCAGCCGCCAGAGCTGGAGTAAACATTGAAACAATTAAAACAGCAGCTGGGTGGACAGGTACATCCCAAATTTTTGGAAAATTTTATAATAAACCTGTATTGGATATATCAACATATGCCCCGTAAATTAATATCAGGCACTTAAAATATAGACATAAAACTGTTTAAACGAACAAAAATATATTTTCTTTTGTTATTAGTTACTTTTAGTCTTGGCATATTTTCTCACACTTAAATGTAGCAACTAATAGGTATATGCAAAAAGATGAGAAAATAAAACTTATTAAAGAAAATTTTTTGGTTTTGTTTTTAATTTCCGTAGCAAATTAGGAAGAGTTGTCAAAATTAACTGCATTGTTAATTTTATTAATAAATAGAAGAAGACCAGGAGAACTGGAAAGGACAACATTAGATGATTATAATACCCACGCTACCATTGATCCATTAACCATGGAAACGTTAACAGAACAGAAAAAAGTTGCTATTTCTTATGTTCGATTTCATATTAGGGGTAAATTAAATAGAAAGGTACCAGTAATTCTGCACCTTCACACAAAAAAATGTATCGAAACGATTCTTAGATATAGAAAAACAGCCAATGTTCCTGATACTAATATTTACCTTTTCGCACAGATACATAAGAAACAGCCACATTACTGTTTATCTGAATTTGTAACGTGTATGCATATAAATGCGGTGCACTCAATCCGGAAAGATTAAAATATACTGAATTAAGGAAGCAATTAGCAACATATTGCGGAAATTTAAAACTTGATGATGACAAAATGGACACCATACATGGTCATATGGGCCATCAAGATAAAATCCACAAGACGTATGATAGACAACCACAAATAGCAAAGGATATATTGGGAATGGCTCAATTGCTTAGTGATGCCATAGGTTCTGAGACAATTTCATTTAATGGACAGCATTCAAGGGATACCAGTATTACTGCAAACGAGGAATCGCCCGTAGAATCTATACATAGAGACAAAAATAATAATTCAATGGATACCACTATTGCCCCAACCGAGGAATCTCTCACAGAATCTATACATATAGACGAAAGTAATTCAATGAGTACCAGTAATATTTCTATAGAAGAATCATCCATGGAATCTTTGAACACCCCAGGTATTTTTTTTATCTGATATATTTATGTTCACGCTAAATAATGTACATAAAAAAATACTTAATAACTTCTTACCTTTTTGTTTACAGAGTTTAATGAAGAAGATACTAATAAAAGAAAAAGGCATCGTACATCTTGTAAGTTAACATTTCAACATGATTTAAAACCTTTAAATACATAATTTATTTGCTACATAATTATTTTCCCTAAACAAAGAAATTGGTTTGAAGACATAACCATTGATATTTAATAGGATCAACAAAAAAGAGCTTTAAGGACCTTTTATTTATTTATTGTGTTTAATTTTTTATGAAATACTTATTTAAGGCGGTGTTTTCACCAGGGTATCCAACATAAAACTACAAATCGCTGTTAAATTGTTTCTGTTATTGATAACTAAAAATTAAAACAATTAAGAACATTTTAAATGAAGTGCAAATGTAAGAGGTAAAATTAAGGCAAATCTGATGTCTACTCTTGTTTAATTAAAAAAGTAGATAATTGTGCCTGTTAATTCATCATATAAATTAGCATTTTATTTAAAGTGACGTATTTGTTTTTAGTTATCAATGTTATCATTAACAGAAAAAATTGAATATCGATTTATACATTTATGTCAAATATCCTGGTGAAACACCGCATAATAAATATCTGTTTTTTATATTTAACTAGATTCTTGTACATACAATGATATTCTTTGTAGATCATACAACTGGTCACATTGTTAGGAGATCATGGAGGACACCTGAGCGACAGAGCGCACGTAAAATTTTTAAAAAATATATATATGAAGACTGTGGTTTACCATCACTACAACAATGTCAAGAAGCCACTCTCAAATATCCTGAATTGCAGGAAAGAAGCCCAGCTCAATTAAAGTCGTGGATTGACAATCAGAGAATCAAATTTAAAAAATCATAAATAGATTCATTTTAATATGATCCCAATTCATCTAGTTACCAGATTGTACAACGTTATCATTTTATTTGTATAACATTTTGATCTGAATTTGTGAATTTATGAAGACAGACAAAAATGTTTTATATAAAAGTTGTGAGGTATCTTCCAAAGTTTTTTTTGACATTAATAAAAACTGTTGACAGCTGGTTTTCGAGATATAGACGTAACCTATGATTTTTTAAATGGAAAACCCTGGTATTTTCTCAATTCATTGATTTAATTTTGTTTCTGATTACAGTCGGCATACTTGAGAGATCTATCAGGTATTTTTTGTCTTATTGGAAGCATCTTTAAAATTTTTGAAAATGCTGAATTTAGAATTTAAAAACATTTCAAAATGAAAAAAAAAGGAAAAACTAAAAATTTCTATAAGTTATCATTCATGCATTTTTACTAATGAAATTGGCAAAACTTTAAAACTATATGATTTTTTTCCATTAATAAATCAAAAATACTGAATAGATCTATCAAGTATTGCTATATTATTGTAATCAGAAGATATAAATATCTAACTAGATAAAAATGTATAGGGTATTCCATTTAAAAAAATCATACAATGTCTACTACAAAAAATGGCCGTTCAGTTGTTGGCTTGGTATTTCAAATAAAACTTTCGAGAAGCACAACTGTTATATAAAACATTTTTGCCTATCTTTATAAATATGTTAGCGGACTCCCCTTGGGCACCCCCCATAATGGCCGAGTTCGTGACGCGTAAGCTACAGGACAGCCGAGTTGGTCCTAAGTGGAGCATGCGTGGAGGCAGTAGTTGGGTAGATTGGGCGATTAAGATACGTGTGGATAGCTCTGCGCTAAAGTATTGGCAATAAATAAGTTGTGTTCAATTTTGACTATTATTAATGGTTGATAACCCTTCTAAACCTAACATCAGAAGTGGGATGCTATCCAATGTGCCCGAGAAAAGAAAACCAGTTTTATAGTGACGAACTTTAGTTAATATGGAGAAAGACGCTTTTGATATGGAAAATATCGGACGCGATAGTGACAGTAGTGAACACGAGCAGGAGCTGAAAGTTCCGTTACCAAGACGTGCAAAACGGCAGTGGCAGGACACTTTAATAGCCTTAGTAGCTACCCAACAACAACAATTGGATTTCTGGGTTGGTAGTAATATATGCAAAATTAGTTAAATACTTAAATGACATTTCAATCCAATCTGATTTCAGCTATTTCATGATAATTTGGTTATTAGGCAATTACCATCTTTAGAAAGTTGTCAGAATGCAGTTGCAGCTAATATAGAATTGTATAAAAGAAGTCCCATGCAATTAAAGGCGTGGATAAATAATCAAATCACTAGGAAAAAAAAACTGTTTCTCCACCAAATAGTAAGTTAATTGAATATAGATGTACAGAGATGTACAAGGTGATTCAAATTTTGATTTCATTACATTGAAATTGTATACTACAGTTATGTCGCTTTCATAACACATAACTAACCAAATTTAGTAATTGTAATAATATGAATTTCCCCTTTTCCGTCAGTTTTTTTTTTTGGGCTTTTAAAAGCGGTCTACATTTTTTATAACTAAAAAACAGTACATTTTTGTACTTTCGTGCTATTTGTAACAGCAGTATTAATTCAAATATTTTCTTTTAGGTTGTCGGTTTCATTTCAAAAGAGTTACTTGGACTAGTCCAGAAAAATCCCTTGCTTTTAAACTATTCAAAGAAGATTTAGAAAAAAGAAGTCTGCCATCTTTAAAGAAGTGTAAAGAAGCTGTAGGAGAATATGCTTCCATATTCAAGAATAGAACTGCAGCGCATTTAAAATTATGGGTCACCAATCAAATAAGGAAGAAAAATGGTTGAGGCAGATTTTCTGTTTTTATATTTATATTGTTTCCATATATTTCTAATCTGTTAATGTATCATTGAAGTGTGTAAGAGACCTTATAAATGCAGTTTCCTACATTGTGCCCACTCCCTTACTTTAAGATACAACTGTACCTGTCATCTTTCACAGATTTATGATTGATATCAACATAGAATCCTGTAATATTCTAAATACATTTACCGGGAAATTCAATTTTTTTCCTGATTTCATCGAGTCATCGGCGGCTGGTGAATTTTCGATGTTCCATATTTCAATTTGGAGACTTGGGACCTATACCAAATTATAAAAAGTTTCATCTGGGATCAGTAAGAATATTTGTGAAAAAAAAATTCCGAAATATTCTGTCGACTGGGAAATGTTGAAGTTTGATATATTTTAATGTTTTCAAAAATATCAGAATAATGTACGATACAATCTAAGACAAAGTTTTTTGCTTTTGAAAATATTTAAATTTTTGAAGAAGTTATCAGCATTTGAAATTTTTTTGAGATTATGGTTCAAGCCCATCAAAAATTTCAAATGCTGATAACTTTCATAAATTAATATTATTTCAAAAGCAAAAAACCTTGTCTTAGATTGTATCGTAGATTATTTTGATATTTTTGAAAAAAAAATCAAAATCAAATTTCAAGACTTCCTAGGGTTGGCAGAGGGTATTTCGGAATTTTTTTTGCCAATCTCATTTTGATCCCAGATAAAACCTCTTACAATTTGGTATAGGTCCCATGTTCATTCCATGTCCGTAAATTGAAATATCGAACATCGAAAATTTACCAGCCGCCACTGGTCTGTTCAATAAATACATCAATTTTTATACAAAACTAAAGTTCATGTTTTCAGCAACCAGCCAAAAAAATATTACCTTAGTTATGTATAAAATTAATACTTTATAAACAGAAATTACATATTTATATGAAAATGTAAATCAAACAATTGAGGGTTCTAGAATCAAAAGTGGCAATATCCATTTTTTGTGAAAATGGAGATGAATATGTCATTGTGTTTGTATTTTCATCCTCTATGAAACTGCAAAATCTGTTTGTAGCAAAGCAGGTTATATCCAGTGTAAATTCAAGCTAGAAGTTGGCCATTAGTTTCAAAGTCGGCAATATCCAGCATTGTAAACAAATCAAAGGCGGCAATATCCACTCCAGCCAATCAGCAGTTGATAAAAATTATTATCACGTGATTCACGTGTTCTCTACTATTTAGTGGCTCACTACCCTGAAAACACTGAAGTTTCTTGTAGATAGAGAGTTAATAATATTATTTCGATAGTAAGCTAGTGTTTAACGAGATAATTATTAATTAGGAGGTAATCAATACAATTGTTTCAATACAACCTAACATAATGGAGGTATGTGCTACACCTGTGACAACAAATAGTGCCAGAAAGCGACAACGAAATACGAGTAATTGGAAACGAAATGTAGCAAAGAAGCTAAGGTTAGTAAAAATGTATTTACCTAGGTACCCAATTACTTCTGATAAAATTGTGAAAGTATTTATTATTTTCTTAAAGACTAATAAAGTTTTCAAGTTGATACGATTCGTAGATTATTTCTATGGTCTTCAATAATAATAAAAATAATGTCATCTCTAAGAGTATCCTATCATTATCAAAGCAGTCTTTCTTTTACAGGTACTCATCCAAGGATTTGCCAGAATTTCCAATTTGTCAGCATGTGAAAAAAAATAAATTTAAGTGTACATCTCTAAAAATGAGAGAAATACAATATTTTAGGGATGCATTTTATAGAACATCTGACAAAGTAAGTCAAGATGCCTTTCTTCTAAAATACTGCACCATAACGAAAACTAAGCGTCGTCGTCCCAAAAATAGTACACATGCAAGTAAAAAAATTCCAAATCTATTGCCATGTGCGAAATGACTCAAAAGACAATGTTCTTGTTTGTCAGCCAGCATTTCTTCGAATTTTAGGCATAACGAAGCATAGATTAGCTTACGTTATGGAACGGTTTTTTGAACATGGTGAAGCACCTGTAGAAAGAAGAGGTGGTGACCGAAAATCAGTGTTGTATTTGCAACGCCAAAATGCAGTTATGAACTTTACCAATCAGCTGAAGTGCATCGAAAGCCATTACTGCCGAGGAGAATCAGCCAGGATGTATCTATCTTCAGATCTAAATATAAAGAAGTTACATAGGATGTATTCTGAATTATTAGCAACAGATGATGAAAAGGTTAAAGAGTCCTATTTTCGTCACATTTTCAATACTAAATACAATCTAAGTTTCGCGTCTCCTCGAACAGACGTATGCTCAACTTGTTTAGAGTATGGTGAAAAAATTAAACGTGCTGTAAATGAAGAAACCAAGAATAAGATAAAGACAGAAAAAAAATATTCATAAAGCCAGGGCTGCAGCATTT
Source organism: Rhamnusium bicolor (assembly GCA_029963845.1). Classification (NCBI taxonomy): domain Eukaryota; kingdom Metazoa; phylum Arthropoda; class Insecta; order Coleoptera; family Cerambycidae; genus Rhamnusium; species Rhamnusium bicolor. The sequence goes on along the minus strand of JANEYF010000747.1, from coordinate 19,364 downwards.
TTTTCTTTATTAAAGGAAAAAGGAGATGGCTTGATTACACTTTCGTTCGATTGCCAAAAAAAATCTTGTATTACCAAAGGTTCCGGACCAAAGCGCATACTATTCCAGGCAGCTTTATCTTTACAACTTCACCATAGTTATAGGAGATTCCAAAAGTAAATTAACCAAAGAAAATGTTTTCTCATACTGCTGGACAGAGAATGAATTTGGAAAAGGCTCAAACGAGATCAGTTCAGCCGTCTATGACCGCTTATGCCAAATAAATTTCGATGGCTACAAAGGAAAAAATGTGACAATCCGACTGGTATCTGATGGATGCAGCGGTCAGAACAAGAACACAACAATGCTGGGAATGTGCATGAAATGGCTAAGCGAAAAGGCTCCCCAGAATGTGAAGCTAGAATTGGTGTTTCCAGTCACAGGGCATTCCTTCCTACCACCAGATCGTGTGGCAACATTGAAGCCAAAATTAGAAAATTGGAAGTCATCGAAAATCCACAGGTTTACCTAGACCTCATATCGGAATCTTCGACTGTCATTCGTATGGGGATCGACTGCAGAATCTTTGACTGGAAATCTAGTCTTCAACAGGTGCTAAAACTGGTCAATGGCATTTCCAATTTAAAGCAAGTAAGCGATTTTATTTGGAGCGAAGTCTATCTGGAAATAATATTCTTGTTCGAGGTGAGGTACATTACAAAAATGTACTGAAGTCTGTTACTAAGAGAGGTCAATCGGTCAGGTACATTAATCCCATTGATATAAATGAAGGAAACCAACAAGTAAATCCTCTGAAGCTGCGAGATGTAAATAAATTGCTTCTCAAGCATTTCGGGGAAGATTGGCGAACCGCTCGAATTCTACAATTCCATAATCCCTACTACATTGCCAGACATACCAGACGAAAACCCCAAACAGATTGAGGAGGGAAGTGGCTGCGAGTTCCACCCAGAGATACCTTCTGTTTTAATTTAATGGCAATTATTATGCTTTTACCTAGTGCCTTGGAAAAATGAACTTATTATTTTTGTTTTAGTATTATACATAAGAATAATGTTTTGTTTCAATAAATAATTACATTTTTCTAACCTAAATTACTTACCTTCCAAATAAAATAATAATAATGTTCATGGGCTTGTTTACATTTTGGGCAGTTTCAGATTCAAACCCGGCATTATCCACATGTCAGGATCAAACATGGCAATATCCAAAATTAAAAGTGAAATATTTTAAAGACAGTTGACTTTAGATTGAAAACTGTTATAGATTCTTATATTGATGGTTATTAGGCAACTTGTAATTCATTTGTGTGCAGCTAATAGTAGACTAGCTAGCTCAAAACAGTTTTTCTCCTCTACTGGAAAATCATAAAAATGGATGTTGCCGCTTTTAATACTAGACCCCTCAATTATTACAAATACATGTTTATTATAAATTAAACTTACTAGCTTAATACAACTAATACTTAATAAAATGATTAGTTTATTAGATTATTTATTATTAAAAGAAGCACAGTAATGTTTATTTAAAATTTTACATAACCAGCGCTGAGGCAGCTCTCTTTTGCCCTCTTCCTGCAACAGGTTCTGGAGATGATGGACTTCAAGGCAGCACACTTGCATCCAAATCTAATGCATAAAGATGTCTCCTGAGCAATTTCTTGTTGATGGTTCAAAGTAATCTAAGAAATAATTTAACATAAATTGTTTTGTTATTTATAATTGTATCTGATAAGTATTAGTTCCTAGTAGAGATGGGAAAACACCCGGTTTTTATTTTTTATGGGGTTTGCACCCATTTTTATAAAGGGTACATTGGGTTTTTAATTTTTCTTTATGAACAGATTTATCTTTAAAAATCATGAATTTTGATACCAGATAACCTTACATTAAATGTAAGTCCACTAATTTACAAAAACACATTTATTGGTATATTTAGTCCAAAATAACACTTTAATTTCTTTCACAAATTAAATAAGATGCAAATTCAAACAGCATCATTTAATCTAATTATTCTTATGACTAATATTTGATATCTGATATAATTTTTACAATAACTTGTTTTACCATAGTAAAATTTTGTTAATGTTAATGAAATAGAATACCAGTGGCAGCTGGTGTAATTTAGATTGTCACATCTTAGTATTGGAGCATGGGAACAAAGCTAGTGATACTTTATGGCATAACTACCAAAACTAAATGAAGAAGTTTTGCAGAGAAAAAAATGCAATTCAAATTTGTAAAAATTGTGTGAATCAAATGGAAATATATCGACAATTTCAAAATTCATCAAGAAATATTGCTTTTTTTTATAAAGTTGCACTTTTGAAATTTGCAGTAGAAATTAATTTATAATGAGATTTTAAATTAGTGTAACTATAAAAAAGAAATATTTTTTGATGAAATTAGAAATCTGTAAATATATTTTGCACCTGATTCTGTTTTACAAATTGTCTAAAAAAATAATCTGAGGAGGGCACACACTCGTAATTTTTTTTTCGCAAATTTAAATCACAATTTTTTCTTTGCAAAACTTCTTCATTTAGTCTTGATAGTTATACCTACCTTGTTAAAGTATCGCTTGGGTCCTATGTGCCAATGCAAAAAAAAAAAAAAAAAAAAAAAAAAAAAAAAAAAAAAAAAAAAAAAAAAAAAAAAAAAAAAAAAAAAAAAAAAAAAAAAAAAAAAAAAAAAAAAAAAAAAAAAAAAAAAAAAAAAAAAAAAAAAAAAAAAAAAAAAAAAAAAAAAAAAAAAAAAAAAAAAAAAAAAAAAGGAAGAAGAAAAAAAAAAAAAAAAAAAAAAAAAAAAAAAAAAGAAAAAAAAGGAAAAAAAAAAAAAGGGAAGGAAGGAAGGGGGGGGAAAGGAGGAGAGGAAGGAAAGAAGGGAAGAGAAGGAGAAGAAAAAAAAAAAAAAAAAAAAAAAAAAAAAAAAAAAAAAAGAAGAGAAAGAAAAAGGAAGAGAGAAAAGAAGAGAAGAAAAAAAAGAGAGAAGAGAAGGAAGGAGAAAAAGAAGGAAAAAGAAAAAAGAAAAAAAAAAAAAAAAAAAAAAAAAGGAAAAAAAGAGAGGAAAAGAAGAAAAAAGAGAGAAGAAAGAAAGAGGAGGGGGAAGGGGGGAGAAAAGGGAAAAGAAAAAAAAAAAAAAAAAAAAAAAAGAAAAAAAGGGAAAAAAAAAAAGAAGAGAAAAAAAAAGGGAAAAAAAAAAAAAAAAGAAAAAGAAAAGGAGAGAGAAAAGGGGGAAAGAGAAAAGGGAAGGAGGAGGGGGGAAAGGAGGAAAGGGGAGGGAAAAGGGGGGGGAAAGAGAAGAAAAGGGGAAGGAGAGAAGAAAGGGAGAGAAGAGAAGGGGAAAAAAAAAGAAGAGGAGAGAAGGAGGAAGAAAGAAGAAAAAAAAAAAAAAAGAGGGAAAAAAAAAAAAAAGAAAAAAAAAAAAAGAAAAAAAAGAAAGAAGAAAAGGAAAAAAAAAAAAAAAAAAAAAAAGAAAAAAAAGAAAAAAAAAGAAAAAGGGAAAAAAAAAAAAAAAAAAAGAAAAAAAGGGGAAAGGGGGGGAAAAGGGGGGGAAAAGGGGAGGGGAGGAGGGGGGGAAAGAGAGGAAAGGGGGGGGGGGGGGGGAGAAAAGGGGGAAGAAGAAAGAAAAAGGAGGGAAAAAAGAGGAAAGAGGGGGGAAGAGGGAAGAAGAAAGAAGAGGGAGGGGAGGGAGGAAAAGGGGGGGAAGGGGGAGGGGGGGGGGGGAAGGGGGGGGGGGAGGAAAGAAGGGAGGGAAGGAAAAGAAGAGAAGGGAGGAAGAAGAAAAAGAAAAAAAAAAGAGGAGAAAAAAAAAGAAAAAAGAAAAAAAAAAAAAAAAAAAAGAAAAAAAAAAAAAAAAAAAAAAAAAGAAGAAAAAAAAAAGAAGAAGAAAAAAAAAAGAAAAGGGAAAAAAGAGGAGGGGAAAAAAAAAAAAAGGAGGAAAAAAAAAAAAAAAAAAGAAAAGGAAAAAAAAAAAAAAAAGGAAAGGGAGAGAAGGAAAAAAAAGGAAAAAAAAAGGAAAAGGGGGGGGAGGAAAGGAAAGGAGAGGGGGGGGGGAAGGGGGGGGGGGGAAAAAGGAGAGAGAGAAAAGAGAGAAAAAAGAAAGAAAGGGGGAGAGAGGGGGGAGGGGGAGGGGGGGGGAGGGGGGGGGGGGGGAGAGGGGGGGGGGGGAAGGGAGGGAGGAAAAAAAAAAAAAAAAAAAAAAAAAAAAAAGGAGAGGGGGGGGGGGGGGGGGGGGGGAGGGGGGAAGGGGGGGGGGAAAGAGAGAGAGGAGAGGGGGGGGGAAAAGAAAAAAAGAAAAGAAGGAAAAAAAAAAGAGGGAGGGGAAAAGGGGGGGGGGGAGGGGAGGAGGGGGGGAGGGGGGGAAGAGGGGAGGGGGGGGGGGAGGGAAAAAAAAAAAAAAAAAAAAAAAAAAAAAAAAAAAAAGGAAAAAAAAGGGGGGAAGAGGAGGGAGGGGAGGGGGAGAAAGAAGAAGAGGAAGGGGGGAAGAAAAAAAAAAAAAAAAAAAAAAAAAAAAAAAAAAAAAAAAAGGAAAAAAAGAAGGGAAGGAAAGGGGGAAAAGGGGAAGGAAAAAAAAAAAAAAAGGAAAAAAAAAAAAAAAAAAGAAAAAAAAAGGAGAAAAAAAAGAAAAAAAAAAAAAAAAAAAAAAAAAAAAAAAAAAAAAAAAGAAGAAAAAAAAAAAAAAAAAAAAAAAAAAAGGAGAAAGGGAAAAAAAAAAAAAAAAAAGAAAAAAAAAAAAAAAAAAAAAAAAAAAAAAAAAAAACCACCACCAAAAAAAAAAAAGAAAAAAAAAAAAAAAAAGAGAAAAAAAAAAAAAAAAAAAAAAAAAAAAGGAGAAAAGGGGGGGAAAAAAAAAAAAAAAAAAAAAAAAAAAAAAAAAAAAAAAAAAAAAAAAAAAAAAAAAAAAAAAAAAAAAAAAAAAAAAAAAAAAAAAAAGGGGGGGGGGAGGGGGAATGGGGATTTGGGGGGGGGGGTTTGGCTAAAAGAAAATGTTTCCAAGGGTTGGGGGAAAAAAAAACATTTAAAAAAAAGAAAAAAAAAAAGAAAAAAAATTTTCCAAAATAATTTAAAAAAAAAAAAAGCTTTTTGGTTAAACAGGAAAAGGTTTGGGCAATAGAAAACCACCAAAAAGGATTTTTGATTTTTGACACACTTTTGTATAGTGTGGGGACCACTGTGCATGTAAGATATGACACTGTGTAATACTTTTATTGCTTGAATCAGAGGACCCCCACACTGGGTCCTTATTATGCAGAATTTCGTTTTTTTTTTCGTTGGAAAAAATTAAATTATTGATTGAAATTATTAAATAAAACGTAGATAAATAACAAAATAAGGAATTCACATTATTTACCTTTTTTTTATATAAAGCCAGCAAATTATTAACTAACTACAAAACAAAAAAAGAAATATATGCGTAAAATTTAAATTTTTCATTGCACCCGGTGCAATCATAAAAACCCAACCCGGAATAAACCCACATGGGGCTTATTCCCTTGGCACATCTCTACTTCCTAGTTTTATAATTGGTATAACAAAACATACCAGGTAAATTTAAAATTGGTAGGAAATGCTGTTTCAGACGGTCGGAATTCTCTATACGGATATCTACAAAATGACTTGTAAACCGGGTGGTTTTGTAAGAAGCTGGAGTCGTTAGAAATCAGTATATTTTCGTTATTTATTCTCTCGATCCAAATCCGCCGAATTTTTTCATTAGTCGGTATGACAAACTTATAAACCAATTAGTATTCATACATTATAATAATAAACAAGCATTCAAAGTTCTAAGTACTTACCTTTAGCACAGTTTTGTCCACAGAGGACATACGGACATACTGAGGTAAGAATCTGCTAAACTATTGCCAGAAGATAAAGAGGGAAATAGCTTCTCTGTCGATATTCATTTTAAAGGAAAAAACACAGTTGTTAAACACAACATAATAGAAAACAAAATATGGCGTACAGCCCAATGAGGGCTAACATTTTCAGGCTCACCAGTTGGCGCCACGGGCCGATCAAGGTCAGGTCAATAGTTTTGTTTGGCGCGGGAAAAGTTTATAGGGTTTTATTATAATTATTTCATGCACTAATAAATAAAAAAACTTGTTAAATATGCCTCAATTTTATGCAGTTCCATTTTGCTCGGAAACAAAAGGCGGACATATGCTTCCAAGAGACAAAAAAAAAAAAGGAGAGTAGAGATAACTTTACTCCTTCGAAACATTCGTGTGTTTATAAGAAACATTTTAATGCTGACGATTATGCGTTACCAAAGGAGTCTACTACAGAAAATCGAAAGTAATAATCATGCACATTCGTTACTTTCATTATACTCATATTTGACCTAACCTAACTTTAGCGACAAGACACTTCTGAAAGTACAATAATTTCCCTACTGAGCAAGTAAATTACTACTTCCCCTTCTAACATCATTGTGTTAAATGTTTTTCAGCTAATTTTTATAAAAATTACTAAAAACTAGCGTTAAAAAGCCATGGTAAACATTAATGTTCAGTGACAATTGCCTTACCCAGACTAGCGCCTCTCGTGGTGAAATCAAACGCGTTAGCCCTCATTACACAAAGACATCGACTGTAACTGAGCATCACCCGAGGATCTGGGAATATTTAAAAATGATCAATCAGCAATGGAGTACTTCATTCATTTATGATATTTTCGTTTCCACAGAAGTTATTTGAACAGATAACAAGTTCTATTTATTCTGGGTCTAGCATAAAGTTTTATGGTTGAGACATTTACTAATAAAATACATACTGGCCGATGTTACGGCGAATTTGGCAACCAGTTTTCAATCAAAAGAAGAGCGCATCCAATGACTCTTTTTTTTTAACTTTGAATTGAAATCTTCACCTAACCCATTAGGGACCACTACTAAAAAAATTAGGAAAAATACAGAATTTTTTAATGAAAAGTGTTTATTTAGGCACATAAACTTTAAACTTTAAAGTGAAAAAATATATGTGTATATTATTTTTTTTTGGCGTTGCGTTAACGCAACATTGGGAAGTAATGTATACGTACATAAATAGAAAATATTAATTGTGGTAGTCTTTAAAGCAATGCGAGTGCAATGGGATTCTACATTTATTACACATAAATACGGTTGTACTTTTGCATACTCTGCAACATCTTTTCCAATTTTCATTATTTCTCTCAATTATGTGACCCACATTATCAAAACGTGCAGAAACTGATGGAAATGTAGTGGAACCACGACCTCGAACTGCTTGCTTTTTACATTTGTTGGTATTTATGAGGCTCCGGACAAGTTCAGACCTAAAATCCAGCTGCGAAATAGGTTTCTCGTTATTTACAAGTCTATACAGTTTCCATGCATTTACCACTGCACAGTCTAACATATTTATAAATAATGGCCACCACCATTTTTTTCCACGTATATTTATTCTGTAATTTGCAACTGCGTTGTCAAGTAAATCAACGCCTCCCATATATTTGTTATATTTTGCAATCATACCTGGTTGTTGTATAGAAATGTCTTTTTTTCTTTTCGATTGTATCGTTTCACAAATACATCGGGTTCTACCAACTCACAGTTTGATGCCACTGTAACCACTGCATTGTCATTCCAACGTACCACGCTTATTTCATTTGCATGATCGTATCGAGAATCCATTGTTCCACGTGTTTCCTTTTTCATAGATTTATTAGTACGTAATGGGCATTTCATCAATCTGTTCTCACGTATAGTTCCAGTAGATAAAGTTTTAATTTTTTTAGGTGAATTAGCAAATTGTAACTTGTAAAAAAAGTTATCAAAATACACCTTATGGACAGACGGATTTTTTTGCCACTTTTAAAAGGTTGATAACAACATCTCCAGCTAGACCAAACGCACTTTTGGTATCTTTAGGGTGTTTTCCACCATAAGGTAATAAATTGATATAAATATCCATAGCTGGATGCCAGGCACCATATTTTGAATCCAAAACGTACTGGCTTTCCTTATTCTTTACATCCCTTTCCTCATTTAACGTAGCATCATTTTCGTAGTCAACAGGTGTTCTACACCAAATAACATCTTCAGTTTTTGCGAATTTGCTTGGCCGAGATAAGGGCTTCTCTTGCTCTATTTCTACTTCGTTATCCGCAAGCAGTATTTCAAAAGTTCCCGCCATATCTGAAGGAAAGTTTTCCAGTTCACCCATAACATCCTCATCAATAGAGCTGTCCGAGGTCACCTGGCCGACAGAGCCGTCATATGACTCATATGTTTACATCATATCATAATACTTGAATAAGTACAGTAAATGGAAATAAATTTTAACAATAATGTTACATTTTATAAAAATTTGTATAAAACTCACCCTTTTAAGCAGATTTATGAAGTAGTTTGGTTGTCGTCATCACAAAGTGGGGAAGATCTATAGTATAATAGCATCTGGTATGTTTCTACAGCTGTCTCCGTCAGCGATGTTCGCTTTGGTGAAAAAATATGTTTTGCATTTTGAAAATGACCATTCGACATCTACGGATGTAATACAGGCATAAGTAAAACAATCTGTGAACTCACTTAACGAAGTTGTAGATGCACCATCACAAATTTGCCTTAATTTGCTAAAATCAGGATCTTTCTGTAATACACTCTCGAATTTTTCACTAACGCGATTATTTTTTGCGTCATTTATAGCCTGTAGCTGTGTATTTGCGTCGTCCACTATTTGCAGCGATTCCACTAACGACAACGAACTATTTTGCAATTTTTCTATTGCGTCGTGTAGTCCTCTATAATTGTTATTAATAGTTTTTAAATCTGTTTCCAAGGGAAACGTCTTGAAAGCTTGTCTGGTTTTCCCCTAATAGCTGCAGCCTCGTTAGGGTTGAACTGTAGTATCACAGCTTTTATTTGTTGAAAATATTCAGCATAATAAAAAGCCGCTTTCAACCACGTTCTCCAACGTGTAAGAATCGGCTCTGGTGGTTCAGGGATACCAGGACACTGTCTATGAAATGCTCGAAGCCCTTTAGGATTTGAGAAAAACTTTTTTTGTATTTGCTATTAATGCATCTACCTATGGAAAACATTTTCGAATCGTTTCTGCCACAAGATGTAACGCATGCACTTTACACGTAACATGTAAAAACGTACAATTGTCTCTTTGAAAAGAACGGCCTACCATGCGCATTGTCGCAGCACCATCAGTCACAAACATCAATACTTGACTTGTTGAAAGTTAAAATTTTTCGAATGTCTCCAACACCCCGTAATTATTTCGCCAGTACACGCAGTTAGTCTTTTACTAGCTAGTAAAAGTGGAAATGTTAGTTTAAGAGGGCCCAGTACACGTACTATAATATTTAAAATAGAATTTTTTTTACAATCTGTCGTCTCGTCAATACATAACCAGAGCCGTGTATTTTTTAATCCACATTTAATCCTATTTACAATGTCTTCACGAACAGCTGGAATATATCTACGTAACGATGTACGACTTGGTAAGTTCACCTGGTGATTGTATTTATTCCAAAACTTCCGAAATGGTTGTTTATCCAGTATGTGTAGCGGAATATTACAGGCTATTAACATTAACAATAAATCAACATAAACTGAGTTGTCAAAGGCATGCCATTTTTTTTATTTTGATGTTGCACGGTGTTGATGACGACGACAATCTGTTTTGTGCCAGCACATTAAGTCTTGATTACAAACTTTACAAATTATTTTACATCCGTCATAGAATAAATCCGGAAATTCACCGATAAATTTATTCACTGTGTCCGCGTACGGTCGTTTTTTACCCTTTGGCGCGTTTGACATTATGTATAATTTATAGGTACAACCTCACGCATTAACCTTTCAAATAAGACTGCAGCGTAAATCACTTCTAAATCGGCACGTGTGACGCCAACGCAAGACCGTGGCTGTACTCCAGCCACCTCGGACAGCTCTACTGATCAATGTCCTCCTCATCCGTTAGATTATTCACATCAGGTGGTACATAACAAATATCAATTTCCTCATCGACATCAAGGATTTCAACAATTGCCTCAAGTTCTTTTAGAGTAAAGGTGGATTCATAGTACACGTAGCATATGCCGTATGCTATAACCGTAGGACGTATCAGAAATAAAGATACGTAAATCCACAGGGGCATTCATAGTCGCCGAAACTTATGCCGTAAGCTTTAAGAAATGGTTAATTTTTATTTTTTACGGTTATCGCTACGGAATCGGTTAAAATCGTATACGACCGGACAAACTCGCAAATGAGTTACACCACAGATACACATACAGAATACAGAATAATAGTTCTGCGTGTTTCGATTGCAGAAAATTATTGGTTGTTATAGTCGTTCTGTGTATGAAAATGGTGAACAGTGGGTTCTCACCAACATAATCTTAATTTCGAATTCACTATTCAGAGTAATTTAATTGAAATGGTTATCTCGGATTGAAACTACTATGAAAAGTCGAATAGTTAATAATAAATTAATAAAATTTCACCATCTCTATCACACAGATTTATACAGTGTATCGCGCATGCGTACAACTTAAGGTTTTTCAGACTATGAATACATTTTCTATAATTTAAGTCATACGGCATACAGTTATAGCATACGGCATATGCTACGTGTACTATGAATCTACCTTAAGAGGTCTTTTATTGAATCATTCCCATGTTTTTCGTTACTCTATAACAATAAATATAAATATCACAAACCAGCCGTACCTCATAAACTTTTGTACTTACCATACCATATAAAACTTGTGGAATCTTCAATTGAAAATATATCAAGTGAACACTAAGCTACAACCTTTCTATATCACAGAGTAAAACCCAATGAGTCACCACATAATGGATTTACAAGAAACAGCTGACATGAAAAGACAAGTTTACCCAGGAATATTATGCCATATTACAATTTCACTGATCGTCCCAATGTTTCGTTTTTGCATCGTTATATTTCAAAGCAGTTTGAAAACTATTTCCTGACAATTTTAAAAAAAATTTTGTTAACAATATTGTAATGTCAAGTATGTTTTATATGAAACCTTTTGTGGATAACGAAATAAGTGAATCATATTTTATACAATAAATATTTATACTATTTGAGTTTTTTTCTCGGAATATTAATAGTTTTTTTGTCTTTATGTTAAAACTTAAAGTGAGAATACCCATTCAGAAAAAAAATTATTGGCATGTTCAGATATTTGTTAATGCAATACTCGTTTTTTTTTTAATGTCAAAAAATTATTTTTCACGACATTGCGTTAACGAAACCATGGGAGTTAATGGGCTAAGCAAGAAAACATGTAGAAACAAACGTTTTTAGCATTTATTTCAATCCAAAAGTTAAAAAAAAGAGCCATCTAATGGATGCGCTCTTTCTTTTGAATGAAAACTGGTTGCCAAATTTGCCGTAACATCGGCCAGTATATATTTTATTAGTAAATGGTTGAGGTACACGTAGTATATAGTTCAATGATTGGCGCTACAGTGACTTTATTATTGGCGCTACGTACTAGCGACATCTTTGATCAGAAACTTGAACTATTATACGATATACTTCAAAATGGGAATCATAGATGACACTGTGGCATGTAGTTCTAGCCACGTACGCTAGAGGATATGCTATGAAAATGGTAGTGGCGGCTGGTGAAAATTAGGGTAGCCAATATCTTCATATTGGAATATGGGACCCATACGAAATTGTAAAGCATAAGTAGAGAGACGTCTTGACTAAAAAAAATTGCAATCGAATTTTGCGAAGAAAGGTTTCCAAAATGGTGCTGCGTACATGTGTTTTTTTTTAAATCATTAGTACTTTTTTCCAAATATTTTTTTTTATACTTGGGAAGCTATAATTTATTAAGACATTTATAATTGCAATAAGATGATAGACCAGTCTAAAAAAATTATGACATTTTGATATTGGAACAAGAAATATTCCTATGAAATTAATTTTCAGTGACATATTTTTTTTATAAATGGGTCTATCTTATTAAAAATTGAAAATGCCTTAAAGGTAATAAATTATCCTCCTGAATATGAAGATAATATTCAGCAAAAAATGTACAGTCTTAAAAAAAACCGTGTACACTACGCCATTTTGGAAATATTTTTTCGCAAATTCCGATTGCAATTTTTTTCGTCAAAACTTCTTTATTAGGTTTCACTACTTTTGCTTTACAATTTCGTATGGATGCCATATGTTCCAATATGATGATATTAGCCGCTTTCATTTGCATTGAGAAATCGGATCATATGATCCAGGAAGCACGGATAGCTATAAAGTATTTGTAAATTCCTCAACTTCTATAGGGACCGTGCTTCGTAACCTTTACGCCAACTAGTGGCAGAAATGTTAATCAGATGGGAGCATTTATTTAACTTTTGCCAGTGTTTATATAAACACTGCTTTTACATGTATAAATATACTCAATTTGTTTTTATAATGTCACCATCGAGAAAAGTTTGTTGTATCAGTGGGTGTAATAATACATCACGTGAAAAACGTGAATTCGCTACAGAAGTGTAATTTTATAAATTTCCAGAGAACACGCTTGGTGTCATGGAAAATAGCTAAACGTAAACAGTGGATAAATGCAGTAAAACATTATGTGTAAAGGCTGTATGACATTATGTTAAATTTGATATTAAATTTTATATAAAATATAGAATGACAACTTAAATAAGGTCATTGTTTAAAGTTAATGAATAAAATATCAGAATTCAAGTTGCCATCCTGTGTTTTGTATAAAGTTTTATATAAAATTTAACATCGTATCATACAGCCTTTAGTACAGTATTTATACATATAAAAATAAGAAATATTTATAATTAAATAAAAATTTTACAATTAAATATCAAGTATTAAAGTACGTTTGTCCTATTAAGTTGCTCATAAAATTATAAATGTTTATGACATTTATCTGATAATCGAAACCTAACCTTTCCATTTAAATTACGTTTAATAACATCATATACATGACGTGACATATAATTTTTCACCTTTTGAGCTATTCTGACCATGTACACGATGACACGATTATTTATGACAGGTTGAAATCCGTATTTAATTATTTTTTCCATTTTTAAAATAATTTTAATTGTTTACTATTATATTATGATCCCATTTACTTCACCAATAAAATACTAGAGAGCGCTAACTTCGGCAGTAGTGCTACCTCTATATTTCGCGCATTGTCCCTATTGGTTGTTTTCGGATCAAAACGCGTTATGATTCTATGATGTCAAAGAAAGCGGCTAATGGCTACCCTTATTTTCACCAACCGCCACTGGTGAGCGGTACTTTTTGAATAATGCGATTTATTTCCCATCGCAACGAATTTCTTTAAAGTATTTTTATATAGCAGTAGTTGGTTGATAGGTAATATAAGCAATTTATTAATTTCTGAATTTTACGATACAATATAAGAATAATAATATATTATGTAATTAACACAATACGGCTGAAAATTAAGTGATATTTTAGAAAACTTCATTTGTCAACCAGAAACCCGACATTAAATTTTAGGATCTAAAATAATATTACAACACAAAAATGTAATAAATTTATTAGACAAAAACAACACAGGTATTTCATATAAATTGATTAAAAGTTAAAATTGTGGAAAATGGAATTTTAAAATTAATAGTAAATAAACATTAATATTAAAAACACTGACGTAGTTTTCCACGAAACATCAAAACACCATATACTGCACTCGATGCGCGTTTCACCAACCAAGTTGGCATCATCTAGAGATGAAATTTTAATCATCTCAGATGATCCCAACTTGGTTGGCGAAACGCGCGTTGAGTGCAGTATATGGTGTTTTGGTGTTTGGCATCATATGGAGATGATTAAAACAGTTTTAATCATCTCAGATGATGACAACTTGGTTGACGAAACGCGCGTCGAGTGCAGTATATGGTGTTTTGGTGTTTCGTGGAAAACTACGTCATTATCAAAGGTTCCAACCCACTCCAGGATTAATACTAAATGTACTTAAGGCTGATTGTCACAACATTCAGTTAACAACTAGAGGTTAATATCCAGGTGAAAACAATTATTTCTTGGATATTACCCCCAGTTAGAGCTAACCAAATATTGTGAGAACCGGCTATAATAACAATTTACGGACCTGTTTTCTACAAAAGTAGTTCAGCAAAAGTTCAGCTGAATTTGGTTCAAAAACCATGGACGCTTGTGTATGTGGTCCCTATCAGAAATAAGTCTGTATACTAATTTATTGTCCAGTCAAACTAACCTAACATATGAAAAATAACGGAATTTTTGTCATGTTTTGTCATTCTCAAAATACAAACATATGATTGGAATATTATTGGGAAATGCATAGTCTCACGCAGAGTTAGTAGCAGAATTCTTATTTTATTTATATAAGGTTTAGATGGCACACGAAAATAAAAGTCCTGTTAAGTTTCATGAATTGTTTTGGTCCAAATAACCGCTATTGACATACCTCCTTTAAAGCCTTGAAGGTCACAGAAAGTTTCGGAATATTGCCTATATGGTTTATTGTGTACCTCAGTTCTGAGGGTGCCAAAAACCGTGAAATGTATATTATTGTTTTATTGGGTACTACAGCACCATCTTTGGAAGGAAGTTTGGAACCCTAGCGCCGAAGTGCCAGAATGGTGCATAGTATGATATTTATATATATCGTCGTCATATATACCACTATATATATATATATATATATATATATATATATATATATATATATATATATATATATATATATATATTTATATATATATATATATATATATATATATATATATATATATATATATATATATATATTATATATATATATATATATATATATATATATATATATATATATATATATATATATATATATATATATATATATATATATATATATATATATATATATATATATATATATATATCCTGTGTAGGATATGGCTTTCGATGATAGTTCATTTACATGTTATATGGCTTCCGTGTGCGATACGTCTTCCGTATATTGAAGCCGTAACGCAATTAATGTAAAATGATTCCATAGTGCCTTAGTTAGCCATTGTGTTAATTTCAGCTGGAAGTCAGATACTCGGTTTTAGAATGGTCCCGTATATTTTAGTTCACGAAGCGGCCCCATCAACGAGAACTTCGCTGTTTGCGTATATCCCACGACGTATTAGATAATATCCATTTTACAGTGGATAGGTCTTCCGGTAAATATCGGCAACCCTGTATCACATGCTACGAAAGAAATTATGTATGATCTTATGAGGTTTGATACTTACATTCATTACTTAAAAAAGTGAAGACCTCTCCTAATTCTACAATGCCAGGAAGACTAGCTGAGCCCCAATTTCGGCGGTAGCTTGGTTCAAGGTATACAAATAATATTTTGTTTTGAAGACCAGGTGGTTAATTAATAAAGAGTGTTTTTTAATCGTGCTTATATTAAGAAATGGAACAATTATATGGAATTTTAAGCGATGATGAAGATATGATCGATTTAATAAATATAATTGATCATCCTCGAGCACCTCGTCAATTTCGAAATAGAGAAAACCAGTTCGGAAAATGGAACGATGTTGAGTTTTTTCAAAGGTTTCGCGTATCGAAGGATACTGTTAATTTTGTTCTAGAAAATATTCAGGATATAATGGCAATCACCTACAGAAATGTATGTATATTAAAATAAAACGTTAATTTTTTCATGTTAATTACAAAATCCCTAAGAAAATCTGACAACTAATATTATTGAGAGATTATTATTGTAATCATTTCTCTACAATCTTAAAAAATGACCTCAGAGATATTTTATTATTGAAAATTATAAAACTAATGTGGCACATTATTGTTGTAGGTATTGTTTTTTAAATACCTACCTATCTGGTTGAAAGTTTCATAAGTATGGATATAGTTATGAAACTATGTACCTAAAGCATCAATCAAATACATTTTTCAGGAATCATGCCGTGTCTGCAGCAGAAATGCTTCTTGTCACTTTAAGATTTTATGCAACAGGGTCTTTCCTTCAAGTCTGTGAGGACTTCATTGGACTTAGTAAAGCAACTGTTTGCAATGTTGTTAACAAAGTAACTGAGGCTATTGCTGGTCTGAACAGAACATTTATAAAGATGCCGAGAACAGATGAACAGATGCAGGCAACAAACAATAAGTTTAGCTTAATTAGCCGTTTTCCGAGATGTATTGGGGCACTAGATTGCACTCATATTAAGGTACAGTCTCCAGGTGGACTAGAACCAGAAATTTATAGGAATCGTAAGGGTTTTTTTTCTAAAAATGTTCAAGTAGTGTGTGATGCAAACTTAAAAATCCAAAATATTGTGTGCAGATGGGCCGGCCCGTTCATGACAGTACAATTTGGAATAACTGTCGACTTAGAAGAGGTTTCGAGACTTGTCTGTTTGGAAATTATTTACTGGTTGCAGATAGTGGATACAGTGTCAGGCCATTTTTAATTACACCGTTGGGAATTCTAGTTACCCCAGCAGAGCAACTATTTAATGAGGCCCAAATTAGAACAAGAAACCCAATTGAAAGATGTTTTGGGGTCTGGAAAGGGCGATTTCCCATCCTTTCGATGGGAATTCGGCCTAATATAACAAAAGTTGAAGAAATTATTGTTGCAACTGCAGTGCTTCACAATATCGCATGCATTCGAAATGAAGAAATACCACTGCTAAATGATGAGTAACAAGAACCTATTGATCTCATGAATGCTATAGAAGTGGATAATATTATAGACAATAATATGTTTGTTGTTAATAATGCAGTAAGACTAGAATTAGTAAACTATTTTAATGGGCTTGTATAAAAAAATGGTAATATTTTGCTTAGTTGAGGTAGTGGTCTTTATTATATTCTGAAACTTAGTACGTTATAGTGCTTTTACTTTATAAATAGCTTTTACTATTTTATCATTGCATTGTCTTATTATTTAATCAGTTTGTTTAAATTTATGTATGCATATGTATATTTCCTTATATTTGTTAAGATTGTAGTGTGTTTGCATTTATATGTTGTATGTTATATATTTGAAATCCAAGACTTTTTTATAAACTTGGCAACTCTGTATGTAGAATTTAAGACTTTTCATAAACTTGGCAACGAAGTAGGCATATTAAGTCAGTTGCCTATGGACATTATAAGTATAACAAAGCTATGTTTACAGTCCACGAATAAATCACAATTTTAAAGTCATACAAGTCTATTTTACTCAATTGAACCAGCTAGTTGCTATATTAGCAAAGAAAACCAAACATATTTTGGTTAGTGTCGAGCCGGATAAACAATTATAATTTGTCAACAAGTTTTAATCGATTGCAACAAGTGCTAAACCGGCGATAAGTCATCCAGCAGTCATCCAGCTATAGTGACAACATTCAATTCAAGGCGCTCAAGTTGCGTTTAAGGTGACAAGTATACTGGGGGACTGCAGAACCGCCAAGCTTCAGATTTGTCTATTTTTCCTGATTGGCCCGGTGCTGCAATATTCGAATTTATACTGGTGCTGCAATTTACCTGCTTTCCAGGGAGGAGCTTACAGGTCTATTAATTAATATTGTAAGTCTGTTCCAATTTTCCTTAATATGTCCACAATTTAGGGTTATTTAAATGATTTATTAATCTATTATTTACAGGCATACAATTTACAATTTTGCTATTAAAACTATTACAGTGACAATTTTCTATTTACTATTTTAAACAATTAAGCCTGATTTTCTAGTGAGTACGAGTTACATTTTCATTGCTTTAAGTTAAAACTGTCCGGTTACAAAAATGGCTAATTCAGATGAAATAAAACAATTTATTCATAATCGCGGGTCAATCAAACAAAAACTCACAATTTTAGAAAACTTTATTAAAACAATTAAAGTGTGCGATGTTGAAAAAAGGCCACCTTTATCAGAGGTGGAAATTAGGTATAATAATTACGAACCGATTTTACAAAAATTTGATGAGGTTCAGTTAAAAATCGAATTAAATTGCGAGGAAGAACATTTAGCTGAGCATTACGAGGAACGAGAAGTGTTTGAAACTAGGTATGCTAATGCAATGGCTTTTTTGAAAGATTATATAAAAAATCATTCAGAACCCGTAAATTCTCCCAGTGGTGGCAATTCGTTTAATAGTTCACCTCACGTTGATCCATTACAGGGTGTCATATTACCTAAAATTAAATTACCAGTTTTTAAAGGAGATTACGAGAACTGGCTGGAATTTAAAACAACTTTTACATCGCTAATACATACAAATGCGGCACTTAATAAAACACAAAAATATCCATTTTTACGAGCTACGCTAGAGGGTTATGCAAAAAGAATTATTGGCAGCATTGAATTTACAGAAAATCATTATGAATCCGCATGGAATGTGTTGTGTAAGCGATTTGACAATAAAAGAGTATTAATAAATAATCACATTAAATCAATTTTTAATTTAGATCAAATGCAGAAGGAGTCAGCTGTTCATTTTAGACAACTTCTTGATAATATATCAAAACATATTTCAGCTTTAGATGGTTTAAACTTATCCAAAACTACCTTATTTGATACTTTAGTCATTTTCGTCATTTCTAATAAGCTTGATAAAACTACTTACCGAGATTGGAAAGAATATAATAGTGAAGGAGATCTTCCTACCCTCAATGAATTTTTAGAGTTTCTCAAAGACAAGGCTGATTTGTTGGAAGTTTTACATGATCAAAATGCTCACGGTCATAGCTCAAAACAGTCAAGTAATAAAAATTATTCTCAACTTCATTTATCATTGAACAATTTAAAATGTAATATTGTAAAGGCCAACATTTAATTAACAATTGTCCTGAGTTTCTAAAGTTAGATACTTCAAGTAGAATAGAAAAAGTAAACAAGCTAAAATTATGCAGTAATTGCTTAAGTGTAGTGGTCAAAGTGAGTGGTTGTGCCCCAGCAACGCTCTAATAAAAATATTAAATAAGTGGTTAAAACTGCGTGAAATAAAGTGCAACATAACCGGAACATACGCAAAAAAATTCCGTATAACATCATGGAATTTTCAAAAAAGTAATCAGCAGACAAACAATTAATAAACGATCTAAACTAATAATCAACGCTGATGAGAATAGTGTTCTTAAAGTTTTGTACTAGCTCCATAAACAAGTTAACAAGTGAAAAGGGCCAGAAAAGGCACCTCACAGAAGTGGCAGGTAGCAACATCTGGTCAAGCCAGCACAGTAAAGGACACAAAACCTATAAACCGAAAGTATATAATCTAAAAACGGACCGAGGGAACGGAAAGTAGACAACAATAATAATAGAAATAGTAATAAATTGGACGGGTAATGAAAATTAAAATTAAAATTAAAATAA